>PVIA01006236.1:0-100897 GCA_004024845.1 Tonatia bakeri | reverse complement strand
CAGGTGCCAACAGCCCGACGCCCGCGCCTGCCGGCACGACCGCTCCCTCAGGTGCCAACAGCCCGACGCCCGCGCCTGCCGGCACCACCGCTCCCGCAGGTGCCAACAGCGCGACGCCCGCGCCTGCCGGCACCACCGCTCCCGCAGGTGCCAACAGCCCGACGCCCGCGCCTGCCGGCACCACCGCTCCCGCAGGTGCCAACAGCCCGACGCCCGCGCCTGCCGGCACCACCGCTCCCGCAGGTGCCAACAGCCCGACGCCCGCGCCTGCCGGCACCACCGCTCCCGCAGGTGCTAGCACAGGTGCCAACAGCGCGACGCCCACGCCTGCCACCCCGACGGCTCCCGCAGGTGCCAACAGCCCGACGCCCGCGCCTGCCGGCACCACCGCTCCCGCAGGTGCTAGCACAGGTGCCAACAGCGCGACGCCCACGCCTGCCACCCCGACGGCTCCCGCAGGTGCCAGCAGCACAACACCCGTGACTGCTAGCACCACAGCTCCTGCAGGTACCAATAACACAACGCCCACACCGGCTACCCCGACGGCTCCTACAACATTCATAAAAGATAATTCCCCAGGGACTGTCCCTTCAGTGACTTCCAGCAGTGTCACTTCGCTAAAGACTAGCAACCCAAGCCCTGATGCCGCAAGTAAGAGTGGCTCCCGCACAAACACCTCACTGAGGAGTCAGGTTTGTGGAGGGCGGCAGGCAAATTCGCTCTGCTGGAATAGGGAAGAGCTATGAAGAGACGCAAGGTGTCCTGGGATATGAACCCTTGGAATTAAAAAATCTGAGTAAAAAAGGCTAGCTGTGTTGTCAGAGACCCTAAAAAATTACCCACAGTTTCATTCTGTTCTCCTTTCTTTACTAACCATCCTATGTCAAGCTACTTGCTCGACATAAAATATTTTTATGAACTTGGACTTTACAAAAACTATTTCTGTAGTTTCCCTCTCCCTGGGAGGTTTTTGGAAATAGTTTCAGTTTCTCTGTGAAGGTGAGGCCCAAATAAGCACCAACTCTTCAGCCCCACTGGTCTAACTCCTTTACCTAAAGAAAGAGTCCATTCTACCCTGCCTCCTTGTCAGATGTTATCAAAAAATAGAACAAGTTATGATGGTGGGTGATCATTCTAATTGGGAGTTTGAGCCAATTTGTGGAATTTGACCCCGAGGGATAAAAAGCCAAACAACAGCAGTGCTCAAACAGTCCAGGACATGACCAGGGTCATTGCCCAAAGGACAGATGTGCTGGGGACGCTAACAGTTGACGTCAAGCCAAAGTTTTTGAAACAAACCACTTGACTCATTTCCCAAAGTGTGGTCTAGAATAGGGGTCAGCACACTTTACTGCTGAAGGCAAACTAGTGCACACAGGTTTCGTGGGCCACCACAGGGTCTCTCTTGCGACTACTCCTCCACCCTGCTATTTTGCCATAAAAGCAGTTATAGTCAATATATAAATGAATGAGCTTGGTTTTGTCAACAATAAAACTTAATTTATAGACAAACAAACAAACAGAAGATTGACCAGATCTGGCTCATACATTGTAGTTTGCCAACTCCTAGTCTAAAAGATCCTCATACCGAGGCTTGAAGGGTCCGGATAAACCCTGCTGTTCTCACAAAGGGAAACGGAGGCCCAGCAAGAGCAGCGATTTCCCAAGGTCAAAGAGCAAGTCCCACACTTAGATCTTGTCTTCCCTGAGACAGATCTAAAAAATGGATGACTAGGCAAATGGATCCAGAGCCTGTATCTAAGACCCTGTTCACAGTCTTTCATGTTTGGAGGGGCCACTCTGAAGGCTAGGTCATGTGGGACACGGCTAGCTACACAGTCAGCTCTGTGCTGAAGCCAGGGAAGGGAGCTCTTCTAAGCCATTTCTGCTTCCCCAGACTTTCGCTGTGCTCTGGCCCTATCACTAACTGTGGGGAGTGGGGCAAACCACTTTCCTCTGGGCTTCAACTTACTCCTCTGTACTAAGGAGTGACTGAAATAAGTAGCCACCAAAACCTTCCAGCCGTAACATACAGTGACTTCCTTCCTGGTCCACCAGACATGCCATGCCTCTCCTTTATTGCCAGAGAGAAGTCATCCATCCCAGCAGTGACTTGTCTGCTGGGTCCAAAATGGAGCTTCACTCCGTGTCTTGGCTCGGTTTCCCAAACCATCCTTGCAATGTGATTGAGGCTTTTTTAAAAAGCCATTTATTTTACATAGAATATTGGCTTACATCTTGTCAGAGGGTAACTCTTACTGTTGTTCATGAGATACTACTGCACTATGCCTCCTTTTGTCCCATGCAGCATTTTTTAAAACTCTTTAAAAAAATTTTTTAAAATAGACTTTATTTTTTTAGAGCAGGCCTAGATTCACAGCAAAACTGAGAGGAAGGTGTGGAGATTTCCCGTATGTCCCAAATACTGCATAACCTCCCTCACTGTCAACATCCCAGCCAGAGTGGCATGTTTGTTAGAAACAATGGACCTACACTGACACGCCATCCTCACCCAAAGTCCACCGTTTACGTGAGGCTTCCCTGGTGGGGTTGGTACATTCTATGAGTTTTGAAAAATGCATATACCATCTTTATAGTATCACACAGATTATTTGCACTGCCGTAAAAGTCTTCTGTGCTCCACCACTTCATCCTTTTCTTCCTCTAACCCCTGGCAACCACTGATATTTTAACTGCCTATAGTTGTGCCTTTTCCAGAATATCATGTAGTTGGTCACACAGTATGCAGCTTTTCAGGTTGACTTCTTTCACTTAGTAATATGTATTTAAGTTTCCTTCGTGTCCTTTCATGGTTTGATTATAATTCAGTGCTAAAAAGTTCATTTCTTTTTTTTCTCTGAATAATAGTCCACAATTTGGATGTACCACAGTTTATTTACTCATTCACCTACCGAAGGACATCTTAGTTGTTTCCAAGTTCTTGGTATTTATAAATAAAGCTGCTGCAAGTATTAGTGTGTAGATTTTTGAGGGGATGTATGTTTTTAACTCCTTTCAAGGATCACATGCTGGATCATATGGTAAGAATAGGTTTAGTTTTGTAAGCAATCCCCAAACTGCCTTCCAAAGTGGCCGTACCATTCTGCATTCCCACCAGCAATGTTGCTCCATATTCTCATCAGCACTATTTTGTTTTATATTTTTAAATAAAAACAAATTAGGCCCATTGTTATGGAAAAAGAAGCTTAAACAAGGTAAAAATAGACGCGGTGAAAATAGGTGCAGTAAAAACTAAATCTCCCTCCCATCCTCGATCCCTAGGACCCAGATTTCCAGTTTCCTTCCCCAGGGGCCAGTTCTATGGCCACTTTCTTGCTTCTCCCTCCTTAGGTAATCTACACAAATATAAACATATGTATTTGTGTTTTTGTGTATTTCCCTTTCTTAATCACAAAAAGAGCATGTACCTTATATGTAGATGTTTTTTAAAAAATCTAGTTCTACCTATAGGTTCATAAGCATTCAAACAGCTCTGAAGGTTAAAGCTGTCTTAACACTTAATTTATTCAGAAATCAAGCCTCAGAGTCATTTCATTTGAAAGAGATGAAGAACATGGTTAGCCAGGATCACCATTTGGCTACCAACCTTTCTTCCTTGAACCCCATCTGATCTCTGGAGATAGAAAAGACACTGCACCCATCCTGATCTGTGAGTCCCAGCCAGTGGTGTAGAAACAATTACAATGTTATTCTCGCCACTTATTCGAGTTGTCCACTCAGAAAGCCAGGAGGGGAGTGTCATTTCATCAATACTCTTAGAATTTTCAGTGGCTTAATCCACATTCTCCCCTTAACACCCATTTTCTTTCATTATGGATCTTTGTACCATGCATGCTAACATGGTATAACAGCCTATAACATCCAGTCTCTTTTGGGAGCCTCCTGCCTATTCCTCCCTATGAGACAGGTGTATATATATATATATATACACCTTCCTTAAAAATATGGTGCTTTCTATAAAATAGTTGTGGGAAGCTCTATCTAGTGTTAGAAGATCAGACATCAAGGTTCTAGAAGGTCCTTGAGGCCCAAACACTCCTGACTCCTTGGATTAGAAGACTACTCTGAACACAACCTTCCCCACCAACCTCTGACCTTTACTGTAGACAAGCACTTGTTCCTGAATTTCAGCAACAAACTCCCTAGATACATTAGAAAATGTTTACTTATTTCTAGCTTTTCTAAGGGTATGCCCTGAAATAATACAACCAAGGAATAGAAAGTGCCCAGGAGGTGGGCATGAGAATGGAAAAGTATGTTTCTGGGTGTTATTTGCTGATCTGTGTATTTTTCGTCTCTTTTTGCTCCATCTCAGATCTTTGCCAAGTTGATTCCTGTACCGGTGGCTCTGTCTGTGTTAAGCTGAATAGTACACATGTGTGCCTGTGTGTAGATGGGTTTTACTATGATTCTTCCAGCTGCAAAAAAGGTGAGTTACAAAGGATGAACCCTGCAGAGCTGCATCTCATACCTAACGTGGAATAGAAAACTTAAACTAGTGGCCAAAAGAGCTTGTGGAATACTAGAGAGAGGAAAATTTGGAGGCAACAAAGGCCCGCAACGTAGAACAATGGCTCCTGCCTTTGTCTCATGGAACCAAGTGTGAGCAGAAATGAACTATCAGGTATGCGGGCTAGACCTGAAGTTCCCTTCCCTTCACCTGCTCAAGAGAACGGTATCATGAGAACAAAATGAGAATGACGGGTCCTGAAAAAGTATCCAAAGACTGCACAAAGCAGTGCTATTACCTGGGGGCACTGATGCACCTGAGACCACATGGTCCCACAAGCCTGCGAGCCTGGTCTTCTGTGTTTGGTCAGTTCTCTGTCGTAGGATTTGCTTGCTCCTTAACAGCAAACCCCATTTTTAGAGACGTAAGAGCCTCTCGGGTCTAGAGATGGACTTCAGGTGCAGATCACCATAACCTTGACATAACACTTTTTTCGTTAGATCAGCTATGTGCTATGAAGGTCCAAGGCTGTTTCTTGTGTAATAAATTTTTGAGTGTTTCGTGAATGAGAACTATCCCCCTTGCCAGAGCAGATCAATTGCACAGAAAACAAACTGATTGGCTACAGGGATTAGAGATGTTTCAAGAGCCAGAGGGATGTTCTTACTTTGATTACTAATAATCTCATTTCTGGGGATCCTCTCAAAATAAATGACCCCAAATATAGAAAGTCTTGGGCATGGAGATGTTCATTGTGACTTTTTTTGCCCCCTTTTAAATAATTAAAAATGCCAAAAACAAAAAATGACTACGTCAATGAAGGGAACATATGTTTCAGAGGATATTATGCAGTTTTAAAAACTAATGGTTATAAAGGCCAAGTAATGATTTGGAAAAAATGATTATTATTTAATAATTAGTACAGAAGATTTATGATATAAACTTGAAAGTATAATGATATAAACCATGCACAGGGAAAAAAGGAGCTGGGAGAAATGCAGGTTTCCCTATCTACCTGAAAGTAGGTCATTCTAATGAAATCTTTTGTAAACCCAAGTAGCATAAAATGAAGAAGCAATTGCTTTGGGGCACATCTTGCTAACAGATGCACAAAATAAGTTGAAATAAAGCACAGATGCTCATAGACACAGCCCAAAGCTGTGGCAGCTGGATGCCAGGATGCCGAGCGCTGGAGCAGGCAGGCCGCTCCCGTCGCTCAGGGTGCGCACTGCCTCTGCGGCAGCTCACTGCAGACCAATGCTGAATGCTATTCTCAAGTTTCACCTTTTTCCGTACAAGCAAGAATTCTCTTAAGATTCCTGTTGGTTGGTGAAAACAAGTCCTACTATAGGCCTTTCATGAAAGCACAGAGGCATAAAGTGAGCTTTTTGAAAAGTGGGGGATACCTCATACCAAAGTGGGGTGGGATTTGGGGTAACATTTATCATATATCATCTATTATATACATTACATATGATATATAGCATATATCATATATTATCATTTATCATCTAGGCTTCCTGTAGTATCATCATATAATGCTTAGAATTATTTAAAAGTATGGTTTAAATAAAATGAAAATGGTCCTCTTTACATGAAACATTACAGAAAGATTCTGCTTGAATTTCAGGAAAGGTATTCCCTGGAATAATTCAAGTAAAAACATCAGACACATCTGAACTGCAAAATAAAACATCCATAAACTATGAAAACTTATATAAGGAAGTTAACAAATTTGTAAGTATTTTCCAACCTTCCTTCCTGTATAAGTGTTCTTCATTCTAACACTGAGTTACAAAACATAAAACTGACATTCTGGTGGCTCACACTAGTACAGCTGTTCCATTGTCCAAACGGCGAGATTTACTCTTACTGGTTGGTAAACAGCAGCTGTACTGAGCCCCTAGAGTACCCTTTGGCCTCCCCGTGACCCTGCACCTCCCTAAGTAATGTCTGGCTCAGCAGAGTGCCATGCCAGACTTGTTGTTACATAAGCTATTAGAATATTTTTAATGGGCAGGTAAATATAATGATTTTTTAAAAGATTTTATTTATTTTTAGAGAGGGGGGAAGGGAAGGAGAAAGAGAGGGTGTGAAACATCAATATGTGGTTGCCTCTCTCACACCTCATACTGGGGACAAGGCCTGCAACTCAGGCATGTGCCCTGACTGGGAATCGAACCAGCAACGCTTTGGTTTGCAGGCCAGCACTCAATCCACTGAGCCACACTAGCCAGGCTTTAATGATGTTTTAAAATGAATGATTTCCACAGAATTGAAAAGTTTTAAAGATGTTCCTTTTTTCTTTTTACATTCCGATTTGCACACCTTTCTATACTAGTATGACTTTGTTAATGTCTGAAAGAGCAACTCCATCTGCATTAACATCTGTTCCTTTTTTCCCTGTTGTAAAAAATGTCAATTTGTACAAAAGCTTCTTTTCATTTTGGCTATTGCGAGCGGCTGCGTCAACAGGAGATCACCATTCTAGAACCACAGCTGGTGGCCCTGGAAGGGCTTGCAGAGGGCATCCAGCCAGTGTTTCTCAAAGCTTCGTAAGACTTCAGAAACTAAGGTCTTATTTGATGACAATGTCTTTCAATTCGAACTACAGCATCACAAGAGAGTTTCATTATTAGAAATGATAAAATGTAAAAAATGATTGTCCAAATGATTTTGGACATTGTACAGAGAAAACCAGTGCTCATGACAGAACAGCCAGTGCCCACCTCTGTGGGGAAGGACCCCTGGCTGCGGGGACCCAGGACTCGCCGGGCCCCTTTGTCGTACCTCCTGTGCACAATAGGCCAGCTGGCCATGACCTCTCCTCTCATCTTGGGTCTACATTCCTATTTGCCTGCTTGGATGAGAGTTGGTACATCAAAGAAGGCAACATCAATATGTTCCTATTTCCAGGGAGCCCCTTGATTTTCTCACGTGACGTTACTGGGCAATGGCCACTGTGGCTACTACGCTTCCCAAACTTGCTTTGGGTATAAGTGTCCAAAAGGCCCTTCCAGCTCCAGGTCTATGCCCTGGTCTTCAGAGACCAGTTTAGAGACTTGATCTCAGTCAAGTCTTTATGGTTCCCAGGGCACCAGGGAGGGGATAGAACATTATTTTAATTTCCAAGGGGCTGTTAATCCAAAACAGGTTTGCCAGAACCCTCTTGCAGCCTCTAGAGATAGGAAAATAGGGACAATTGATTTTCTTCAGGGTCTTCTTAGCAGACATTGTAGCTGGGGCAGCCCAGCTTAGACCCTGAGAGGTCTCCCAGGGTGCATTTTCTTCCCGGTGGACTCGAAATGGATAGTCCCTGATTTGCAGCTCCCCTGTTGTGTGCTGTGCCTGGCATTCTATGTGTGATATTTCTAATTCTCAAAATAGCCCTGTGGAGGAGATAATACTATGGTGCCTATTTTGTGGATCAGGTGGTCACAGGTCAGAAAAGTTAAGTAACTGACTGAAGGTCACCTAGCTGATGAGGGATGAGGTTGGGATTTGAGCCCAGAGCTGCCTTCTCCTCACTTGCTAGCTCTGCTGTGCAGTGGAAGCCAGGTAGGCCTGTCTGGATAGTGCCTGCCTTCTTGTCCAACCATACAGCCCTTCACACCTAGAGGTGTGTATCCCAACATCCTCAAAGAGTGACCTGGAAGAGAAAAAGGAAACACTTTTTCCTATGCCAAATACTAATAGCATGATCTCTTCTTTGGGATTAAGAAAATTAAATGGGCAATGGTTAGCAGGAGAGCTGAAGGGACCTTGGAGGTCGTCGAGTTAACTTGTTTCTAAGTGGATTTCCAATTCCCTGATGATTTACAGAAATACCAGCTATTCCCAATATTTAAAAGAATTAAAAGGAATATAGACATATTCTGGATAAAAGCTGCCCAGACTAACTAGAACATCAAATTCATTTGAATTTGACTAGAATAAAAGAGAAATTATTTAACATATTTTTAAAGTATATTTTATTGATTATGCTATTACAGTTTTCCCAATTTTCCCCCTTTATCCCCCTCCACCCTGTACCCCCAACCCCTCCAGTATCCTCCCTGACTTAGTTCATGTCAATGGTTTGTACATATAGGTTTTTGAATTCTCTGTTTCTTATACCATTTTTATCTCTCCCCATCTATTTTACACCTACCAATTATACTTCTTATTTCCTGTACCTTTTCCCCACTATTCCTCTGCTCCCCCTCCCCACTGAAAACCCTCCAAGTGATCTCTATTTCTCTGATTCTGTTACTGTTCTAGTTGTTTGCTTAGTTTTTATTTTTATTGTTTTTCTTTTTGTTTAAGTTCATTTGTTGATAGTTGTTGTCATTTTACTGTTCATAGTTTTTTATTTTCTTTGATTTCTTAGATAAATCCCTTTAACATTTCATATAATAAGAGCTTAGTGATGATGAACTCCTTTAACTTGACTTTATCTGCCCTTCCATTCTAAATGATAGCTTTGCTGGATAGAGGAATCTTGGGTGTAGGTCCTTGCCTTTCATGACTTTGAATACTTCTTTCCAGCCCCTTCTTGCCTATAAGTTTTCTTTTGAAAAATCAGTTGATAGTCTTATAGGAACTCCTCTGTAAATTCTCTCCTTTCCCCTTGCTGCTTTTAAGATTCTCTCTTTATCTTTAATCTTGGGTAATGTAATTGTGATGTGCCTTGGTGCATTTTTCCTTGGGTCCAGCTTCTTTGGGACTCTCTGAGCTTCCTGGACTTCCTGGGAGTCTATTTCCTTCACTAGATTGGGGAAGTTTTCTTTCATTATTTGTTCAAATAAGTTTTCAATTTCTTGCTGTTGTTCTCCTCCTTCTGGTACCCCTATAATTCAGATATTGGAACATGTAAAGTTGTCCTGGAGATTCCTATGCCTCTCCTCATTTTTCTGAATTCTTGTTTCTTCATTCTGTTCCAGTTGGATGATTTTTTCTTCCTTTTGTTCCAAATTGTTGCTTTGAGTTTTGGTTTCCTTCCTGTCACTGTTGGTTCCCTGAATATTTTGCTTTATTTCACTTTGAGTGTGTTTCATTTGCCTTTTCATTTTTCCACCAAGCTCAGTCAATTCTGTGAGCATTTTGATTACCAGGGCTTTGAACTCTTGTTATCTGAGGTTGGCTGTGTCCTCATCACTTAGCTCTCTTTCTGGAGTTTTGCTCTGTTCTTTCATTTGGGCCATATTTCTTTATCTCAGCACACTTGTTAAGTTGTAAGGGGGCAGGACCTTTGGTATTCACCTAGGCAGAGCAACCCTCCGTGCTGTGCTGCAGCATTGCCTGTGGGGGAGGGGCCAGAGAGGGAGCAATGCAATTCGCCTGCTGGGCTCTAGCCCACTTTCCAATGAACCCTCGTGTTAGACTGGGAGTTTCTCCCTCTTCGGCAACCCCCGCCATCGTCCACAGTCACTTCTGAGTCTCAGTTTCCCCTCCGCCAGCCCTGCCTGTGCAGTCTGTTACCTGCCTGCAGGTCCTCTCCATCCACCCGTCTTACTGGTCTGGTTGGTCTGGTTGACTGTTTCTTCAATTTCTTGCTTGTAGGAGTTCCATGCAGTTTGATTTTCTGGCACTTCTGGTTGTTTATTGATTTTAGATTGGTTGTGATCCTCCTTCTGGTTGTGTAAGGAAGTGAAGGGTTTCTACTTACACCTCCATCTTGGCTGGAACTCTATTTAACATATTTTTAAATTATATTGATTGCCATAATCTTTTAAAATGTGGGGTTCCCATGGGGAGAAAAGTTTTAAAAAGTCATGCATCATAAAAAGGTTGTATCAGCCTAGTTCAACCCCCATATAATAAATATGGAGAATGGGACCCCAAAATGGGAAGACATGTCCAAGTTCACATGCTTCACATTTAATTTATTCAATATTCAGTCAACCACTGTTGAGCTTTTCATAGAGATTGCACTCTGTCGAGTGCTGTCAGGTAGCGGTGGAGGAGGCTGTGTCATAAGAAAGAGGAGGCAAACCCAATTCTTGACATCAATGAACTCATGTTCTTACTGGCACCCTCAGCCAGCCTCTACCTTATCCTCAGCTTTACCTCTAGCTGTGTCTCTACAAGTATCTAGAGTTGTCTCTGTTCCTAGAACACAACTCAAGCCTGATTAGATCCACATTTCCGTTCACAAAGCCATCTCATTTTATACACACTGTAGCCCTACATGGTAGGAATTACTGCTATCTCAAGTTTCCAATGAGAAAAGTAAAGGTTCGAAGAAGTTAAATTGTGCATCTTATGGAAGACAGTCTCCTTGAACTTCCATGGTAGATCATATCGCTCTATGGCACTTACCTGACTCAACCGCATGGTGCACTTACTATTGACCCAGGGCTGGACCAGACCATCTTTGTCATTTCTAAGTCCCCTTGTGCAATCACATTGGAGGCAATTAAAGAAGTGTTCTTTGGGTACATTGATGCATGCATGACACGGGCATGTAGATAAGTCTAACAAATAGGCCAAACTCTACCGTGACTTTAAGAAGACAAACTTAATAAGTTAGTCACCTTAATTTTTAAGAGTATAATCATTGATTTGTCTATTTTGGGTTTTCATCTTTTTCTTAGGTAACACTGACTTATATTAAATTCTTACTGATTTACAGCAAAAATGACTGAAAGGTGTTAGAGAGTGTGTCAAGAATAAATAATCCTCTGTGATGAACCATGGATTTCACACCACAGATTTGCTGTGATGTTAAAACCTAAATACACTATCACATTCTATTCCTCCTGGACCTTTGTAGTTGTTATTAAATCTGTTATTTTCTTCCACAGTTTGAAGATGTATTTAAAAATATTGATTATAAACAGACTGTAATTCAGCAAGTAAGGTAAGTTTGCTGTGGACTGATGAGGTACTTTGGAGTAAGGTGTGCATTTCCTTAACTTCTCATCTTCTCTCGAGTTCCCTGTACAGCACTATGGCCCTGCAGGGGAGGAAGTCACAAGTCAGGAAGAAATGGTCAGTCTGATGTCACACTAACCTTGGTATGTGGACGGGCAGAGTGTAGCCTGGGGACAGCAAGACACTGCCTGTGACTGGTTATTCAGCAATTTGCACACATGGTCCAGTGCATCACCTGGATCAGTTTGATTGGTTTGATCTCTTGGCTACAAACCACACCTGGCCAAACCCTGGAATGTGCATTCTGGGGGGTCAGGAGGAGAATGAGTGGCTCATGGTCATCTCTTCCCTCGTATAGGGGGAGTGAGGGAGTTAACACCCAAATCTCACATGTGGCTACAAAAGGGCCAGTAGTGAACTCTTGCTGCAGTAAGAATAAGCATTCATTGAGCATATCACTGTACAATGACCAGTGTTAAGTCCTATGTAGGGACCCAGAGAGGTAAAGGATTCTCAAGAAGGTAGCAATTTTATTTCAGCTTTCACTGAAGCACATGGACATACAAGTGCCACGGCCTGAGGAAAGAATGTTCTAGTCTAGGATGAGTGAAATTATGTAGGAAAAACAGCCCTGATGTATTCATATTTTATGGTTTTACTATTGCATTTATCTTCATAAGCTTTGTCAAATTCTTTGTGGAATAAGATACAAGGTGTATTTATACTTATAAATTCAAAGAAGGCCTCCTGAAGGTGGTGAGTTTGATGGTGAGTGAGAGGCAAGTGTGACTGGCAGGCAGACTAATGAGAAGCACAGCGCCACGTGGCCAGGAGCAGGCAGCAGACAGAGAAGCTGGGCCCCAACTCAGAGGCTCTGAAGCTGAAGATTCACAGCAGCCGACGGCTGAAGGGCTGGGCGTTGTTTCAGGGCATGTGGTTTGGTGTAGTGGACAACAGGAAGTCCGTGCTTTGAGTGCCACTGGGTAACACAGGAACAGTGAGGTGTGATGGCTTTGGCCAAATCTGTACTTGAATCCTGGCCTTCGCACATTCTCGCTGCATGAATGGGAAGCTGTTTTCACCTTTCTGAACATCTCTGTACCTGGGATAATGTGATCAACATTTCTGGAACTTTGGGAAAAATAAATGAGATAACGTTTGAAAGATCCCCTGCATGAAGTGCCTGGCACATAAATGACTTCAACATGTGTTAGTTCCCATCTATTTCCCTTCCAGAATATGAGGCCCTGCAAGTGTGATGGACAGCTGGTCCCACAAGGTCATTTAGGGGTTCCCCTGAAATTGTGGCTCTCCTTTTGTTCTTATGGAGTTACTAAAACAGAGCCAGGGGTCTTCAGAGGCAAACTTTTACCTTGAGCTCAGTGTCCTAGTCAGGACCTACACAGGGCTGTGGCGGGGTGAATGGGCCTTAGTCTCACTTAGGAAGAAACATCTTAGGCTCCAGTCCAGTGTTCTCACATTTGAATCTCCAAGATCTTTGTATATGGTACAAATATTGGAATTGGAAAAATCCTCAGAATTTCTCTAACTCTCAGGTCTCTCTTTAGACAGAGGCAGAAACTCAGGCTCAGGGAAGCTATGACTGACTGACTTTGGGCCACAAAGGTTGTGGCCATCTTTGGACTCTTAACTCCAGGTCTAGTGCTGTGGTCATTATACTATACCTTTGCGTCTCACTTGAGTACACAGTGGCTCTCCTTAAGTCATGAGTACAATGTCTTGCCTCCTAAACTGGAGTGTAAGTTAACAGATTCTTTGAAAGGATGAATTATGGATGGCATTTCTTTCCTAGCCCCACTGTAAATGTATATCACAGATTTCTGGTCATTTTCTAACGATAAAGAATAACTTGTATCAAGGATGCCTTTTCACTGCCATCTGCCTTCTCTGCCACCTCCAAATCTATCATAAATTAATCATGGGAGGCAATTTAAAAGAAAATCTGAAGTTACCACCTAGTCCCCTTATACCTCCCTCTCCCGCTGCAATCACCATCATGTTGTCCATGTCCATGAGTCCTTTTTCCTTTTTGCTCAAACCTTCCACCCCTAACCTCCCCACACAACTCCTTAGCTGTCATCCTGCTCTCTATCTATGAGTCTGTTTCTATTTTGTCAGTTAATTCAGTTTGTTCATTAGATTCCACATATACATGAAATCATATGGTATTTGTCTTTCTCTGACTGGCTTATTTCACTTAGCATAATGTTCTCCAGGTCCATCCATACTATTGCAAAGGGTAAAACTTCCTTCCTTTTTATGGCTGAGTAGTATTCCACTGTGTAAATGTCCCATAGGTTTTTTTTCCACTTATCTACTGATGGACACTTGGGCTGCTTCCATCTGTTGGTGATTATAAATAATGCTGCAATGAACATAGGGGTGATTATGTTCTTTCAAAGCAGTGTTTTGTGTTCCTTCAGATATATCCCCAGAAGTGGCATCGCTGGGTCAAAAGGCAGATCCATGTTTAATTTTTTGAAGTGTCTTCATATTGTTTTCCACAGTGGCTGCACCAGTCTCCATGACCACCGTGCAAGTGTGGTGAGGATGTGGAAGAGTTCCTTCCTCTACATCCTCACCAGCAATTTTGTTTCTGTTTTTGTTCTTGTTTTTGATTTATTGATGATGGCCATCATGACAGGTGTGAGATGATATCTCATTGTGATTTTAATTTGCATTTCTCTGATCATTAGGGACATTGAGCATTTTTTCATATTTCTATTGGCCATCTGTATGTTCTCTTTGGAGAAGTGTCTATTCAAGTCCTTTGCTCATTTTTTAATTGGATTGTTTGGGGGGTGGTTTTTTTGGGGGGGAGTGTTGAGTTTTATATGGACTCCCTTCTGAGGTGATCATTCCTAAAAATGGAATTTGGTTAATGTTTTGGATTGTGCTGATTGTTCTGAAGAACCAGTATAGCTGTAAACATTTTCCAAGTAGGTTGGCTATGTTTTTGAGCTTCCGTATTTATTCAAATGTCAAAGTGGAGTGGAGAGAAAATGCTGTACAGGAGAAGTATATGCAGAGTTTTAAAAATACACAGCCACAAAACAGATAGAGAGGGAGTTTTTAAAAGTCCTTTTATTTCTTTTTCAGTGGCTGTATTACTTGATTCCTTCAGGACAATGAAAGGGTTAGAACTTGGCCCAGCTATTGTTAGGGCTCCAAACTGCAGTGCCGATTAGAGAGAAAGAGTCTTACAATATCTTGTTCATAGCAGACACTTAGTATTTGGCGATATGATTTGGTATAATATGCTCATGTTCCCTATAGTCATCCCTCCTTGTTCCAGTTCTCCTCTGGATCATGCATATCCAGGCCCAATCCCTTACCCACTTTGCCTGCTGACTTCCTGGCTCTTCCTAGGAGTGACCCAGACTCTGCATGTTTGCTTACTGCTCTGTCTGTGCACAGGGAGGAACACACACTCCTCTCTCTCCAAGTACTGTTCTGAGGTTAACAGCCCAGGAATAGACTTACTCTTGATGTTCTACAGAAAATGACAAGTTACTATTTCAGATGTTACATGCTCTATTTCTGGTTAGTTCTAGACTCCTAGATCCTAAAAATGAGAGTTCACAATTATCCTCCAATAGGACATTGTTTCAGCCATAGATTTCCTCTGAGAATACATTGAATAGAGATCTCTGGGCCATCTTATTGCAACCCCAGTCTTCCATTCTGGGCCCCCAATTGTGGATATATCTGTGGGTCAGGATTGGAACTGGGAAATTTGGGAGTATGGGATGTTTGAAGACCAATTTGTTGATTCTTGAATTTAGTTCATCAAGTGATGAATTCATTTTATTTTTAGCATACCTGCTGTTGCGAGATCTCAAATGCGTGCTGGTGACAAGGTTGTGAATGTAACAGTAGTAAACCTTTTTGCAGAAGATACAAAACAAACTGAGACGACCATAGCTGCTACAATTGATAATGCAATTTCAAATAGCTCAAGCATTGCAAACTATACTAGTAAGTACTAAATAATTTTATTCAAGGTTTACCTAACCACCTACCTACCTTTGTGTGAACTTTTTCATCACATGGAAGGAAGGGGCAAGAAGAACTGGATAACGGAATCTGTAGGTGTCTCCGAGTTTCCTTTTTACCAGTCCATCCTTCCACCCTGTCTTCTCTCCCTTGACTTCTACTCCTTTCCAGTCACCTCCCAAGTCATCAAGCTGACCAGTTTGCTTCTCTGTTTGGAAGGCAGTCTTAGACAAATGCCTCTGGACAGGAACAGACGAAGCAAGATGAAACAAGAGGATTTATCCCAAGCTATAGCTTTCTAAATGATTGATTTTACCTGTGCTGTTTTCCCTTTAGGCAGACACACAAATCCACAGCAGAACTGTAATAGTTCACTTTTGCTGTGTTACAGGGCACCCCAAAACATAGTGGCCTATTTATTTATTGCAATGCCATTCTTCAGTGGACCAGAATTTGGACAGGGCTCAGCTGGGCAGTTCTGCTGATCTAGGCCAGGCTCGGCTGATCTCCGCTGGGCTCGTTTAAGCAATTGCCGTTAGCTGCTGGGTGGGTCAGCTGAGGTCTGACTGATGTAAGATGGTTCAGCTAATTGGTTTGTCTCTGCTTCACATGGTCTGTCATCCTCCAGCAGGTTGATCCTAAAGGGTCTCAAGAGCATCAAAAGGGTAGGTTTCAATGCACTGGTATTTCTCAAGTTTCTGCTTACGTCACATTTACAACTGTCCTAATGGCCAACGCAGTTCATGTGACCAAGCACAGTCTGGCAGGGCACAGATGGGTACAGGAAGGCATAAATGAATTGACACTATTACAGCAGTCATCAGAAGTTCCTCATCTCAGAGACACCTGTTAAGGTCAGCCTTCGTGGCAACCTTGTGTGACTAATTCTCACTCCTGGTTGCCAGATCCAAAGGCCTCTAATAAGGCACAATTGACCTGAATTGTCTGTAGCATTTGCCAGTGGTACCCTTCCCTTCCTGAAGTCCTCTTCTCCCTGGGCCTCCACCCACCATTCTCTTGATCCCCTGCCTGCCTCCCTCATCCTTCTTTTTGTTCTTCTAAGACCCTTTTTTAGTCTCTTACATTTTTGCTTTCTAATGATTGTAGCCTCATTGGCCTACTGTGCAAACTTCCTTCTCTTTCTAAAAATATAAACAAATCCTGGTCATTTATACTTTTTCAGCACTGTTTTTCTTTCTTGAAGATTTCACAGGGATTTTTGCTCTTCTCTCAGGACCTAGGATATAAATACTCTGATAAAACACTTAAAATTCTATCAGAAAAGATGGGGCTCCCCCATACTGCTCTGTCTCCTTGGGCTGCAGTCCATTTAGCAATGTCCATTCAACCTTTTTCCATCTAAGTATCGTTTCCTGGCAGAAGAGGCTACGGGGAAAGACTTGTAGAGCCATTCTGTTTTTCATGTTATCCGCCAACGTTACACCAGCCAGGCTTGGCCTTTCCAGGAGCCTCCCTAGCATCAAACACACACACATACACACACACCCCTCTTCATTTGCTTGCCCATTTTTTCACTTTAACCCTTTTCTCTTTGTTATTGGATTTGATTGTTATTTTGGGTTTTGTGGGAAACCTGAGCTCATCTGAGGCTCTAGAATTTCTCTACCTCATTTTTAATATTCTGTCTTTGGTTATAAGGTCTTCTTTCCACATTTTGTGTATGTCTTATTTGACAGCTTCCTGTGTAAACCACAGCAGTTTCTTAAATTATCAGATCCTCTTCCTACTTTTTTTGTTTTTATAGCTCATTTAGCAGCTACACTGTTAGAATTACATTTTTAGACCTTCTGACCTTCTTGAATTATTTCACCTTCCAGAGACTCATGCATCAAAATTACACCTTTTCCTTTCTGGACATTTTAATTTTTACTCTGTGAAACAAATTTCTCTCTGGCTATCACTTATTTCTTGTATTCCAAAGGGGTTGTCACTTCTACCTGCCAATAGATTTCTCTTTGGGTCAGAATTGGTGCAAGTAGCAATTCATGCAGTCAGTACTCCCTGAAAGAAGAAATTGTCAGCAAGGCAAGATGAACCTTGTCATGCATTCTGCTTCTGGCTAAATGAGACTTCCAGCAAGTGTGAGGAAGTTTGAGGGTCCCCATCAGCATGGAGACTGTCTTAGCATGGTTGCTGGCTAAAAATTACCAGTGCATTCTTCAAGATAAAGTTGAGGTCCCCTGTACAATTCTCTCATTTTGGCTTTCCTACATAATTGCCTTGGCTCTAACCCCTGGCATACTTGAAACCATTTGTCCTCATTTCTAAGAATTGTTCTCTTTTGACAACTCCTCTCAACATCTCTCCCCTCTGAGACCAGGCGTCCACTCGTAAATTCATTAACAAATTTCCAAATGGTGCAGGTTGGAGGGAGCCACTAAAGCATGAACCACCCAGCAAAGGGAAGGAAGAGGCTCAGAACTTTTAGGGAAAAAATACCTTTCCCTGCTTTTTGCTTCTGCTGCAAAGACAGATGTTCTCTTCCATGTCAAAAGCTGTAGATTATTTTTTTTCTAGACTGTTAATTGGAGGCATTTTTAAATTAGCAGGGGATGAAAGAAGGTTTGTTACAGGTCAGGGATGTTTAGAAGAGAGTAACCATATAACTGTTTGCCTCCTCCTATTGTTTTCCCCAATCTCATCTCAGATTCATCTTTTTATTCCAAATGCCTTCCAGCCTGCTTCTAGACTAACATGCTTTTTAAAATTTATTTTTAGACATTTATATATCTTACGAAGAGATCAGTCGCTTAAGTCTAGTACCCATTGTACACCATACATAGTTATTACAATATTATTGATTATGTTCCCTTTGATGCACTGTGTATCCTCGTGACTATTTTTATAACTGTCAATTTGTACTTCTTAGTCCCTTCAGTGTTTTTAATCCATTCCTCCAATCACCCTCCCTTCTGGCAACCATCAATTTATTCTCTCTATCTATGAGTTTGTTGCTGTTTTATTTGTTTATTTTATTTTTTACATTCCAGATCATATGGTATTCATCTTTCTTTTCCTGGCTTATCTCACTTAGCATAATATCCTCTAGGTCCATCCATGTTGTCACAGATGATAAGATTAGTATTCTTTTTATGGCCGAGTAATATCCCATTGTATATATGTACTACCTCTTTATCCATTCTAGAATAACATTCTTAAAATATTGCTTTCTCATGCTATGCTTCTGCTCAAAATCCACCAATGGATTCTCAGGCTTGTAGGATTAAAGTCATTATCCTGAGCCTGGCATTCAAACCCTACTGTACCTATGAATGGACAAAGAATGATTATTTGTTGAGACTCCTCCAGTGGGCTTGCATTTACATTAGTTCATTCAGTTCTCACAACAATCATGTGAATCAAGAATTATTAGTCCCATTTTATAGATGGAGAGAACTTGAACCCACCAAAACTCCAATGACTGAACAAAGAGAGCCCATTGCCAATAAATGGCACAGCCAAGAATTCCCTTTCTTCCTCTTTACCACACTGCCTTGTCCCCACCCAGATACAACACCACTGCTCCCTGATAAGAATTCTCTGCTTCTTTTCATGCCTTGTTTACTCTTCTCAGAAAGGTTTTGCCTCTCATTTGACTGTTTAAATTTTCTCCATCTTTCAAGACAGCCCAATTCCCATCTCCTCCCCCAATGTTACCTTTAATTACTTCAACCCTTGAATTCCCATTGTGCTTGAAGTCTGAATTATGAGGTGACTGAAGCAACAATTTTGTACGGGTTCAAACCTGTAACTCTAAAAAAAAAAATGGGACCCAAAAGTTATATAGCTACTGTGTCCCTTATAGAACCCAACAAGGAGCTGGGTATGAAAGAGATATTGAACTTGAACCTGATAGCACTGCTTTGGATTGAATTAATTTGAACCGAATAACATAAGGAAATAGTCATAGAAAAAAGGATTGGAGAGTTGGGCTTTAGAATCCCAGATTTTCATTTATTAAATCCTAAAACTTATTAAAAGGCAATTATGACAACAATAGAGTGGGGACTTTCACCAGTTGCTTTATCCACACTATCTTGCTGAATATATTTTTGAATTATTTGTGCCCTTCAGGCCAAGATCAGTGTGAGTTTTATGGTTGCAAAAACGACAGTGACTGCAGCAATGTTTTTCAGTGTGAATGCCAGGATGGGTATGAAAGACCTAACCTATACACTGCTACATGTCTTCGTAAGTATTCCACCTGCTTCTAAATGTTCTTCACAACTCCTACCCTTTTTCCTTTCACATTTGTAAAATACAAGCTTTACTACTCAAGGTTCCATATGCATTTCAGATTCTAAGAGATGTGAGTTTTGGCTTTAGACATGTGGACTGAGTGTTGCCTTGGCTATGAGCCAAGGAGACAGTCCATGAGTGTTTACAGGGGGCATATCGCGTGCATAGCCAATGAGACCTTCATTTGACCTAGAAAAAAAGGGGGGGAATTGTATTCTGTGACATATCACTTTGGGGCTGAAGAGGTTGTTTCTGAAAATTACCCAGAAGTCACTCTGTTTTGAAGCTTTAAGTCGGAAGTGTCCTTATGCCTGCAACACAAAACCCAATACGCAATGCCTGGTAAACGACAATGGGAGCCCTGATTGTGTGTGCCTGGCGGGCTACAAGAAGGATGATCATGAGAAATGTCAAGCGTAAGAGAAATCATTCCTTTCTTGTCTTGTCATAGCTGGAGCTTATGCATGGGGTAAAGGATAGAAAGGATAGAGCTTGCAACATGGGGTTAGGGTCAGGAAGTCGGTATGCTGGCATAGGTATAGAGCATCATCATCATTACTGGTATCACCATCATCAGCAGCATCATCATCAGTGGTTTTGAACATTCTTTATGTGCCAGAAACCATACTAGGTAACGCCTCTCACACAACAACACTGTCAGAAATGTATTAGTTCCCCATTTTCAAGTGCAGAAACTGAAGCTCAGAGAATATAAGTAATTTGCCCCAGCTCACAGGGCAGCAAATAAGTGGCAGAGCCACATGGCCTCACAGTCTGAGAGGGTCCCACTAGGCTCCATGTCCCGGGGTTCAGCTTTGCCTGAGTTGCTGAGTGTTCCTGGAGCTCAGGGGATGGAGTGTTCAGTCAGTAGAAAATGAGACTGTATGGGGTTGTATAACCACCAGCCCCCCAACCTTCCAGAGCTCCATGAAAGATGCTCAAGTAGAGAATGGGACTGTAAGGAAGAAAAGAGAAAGAGGAGAAGGAACAGGGAGGAGAGAATGAAAGAAAGATGGAGAGGAAGACCTGGATGCTGGGTGGGATCTCTGACATGCTCCCACATGCTCTTTACCATGGTTTCCTACGATGGATTGTATTTCAGGTGTGCCTTTGGTTACAGCGGAGTCAACTGTGAAGACAGTGAGTACAACAGTCTTGCTTCATTGTTAAACACCTGAAAAACATGAATCACATTCAGAATTCAATCCGGTCCCCCAAACTCTCTGGCTCCTTCGTGAAGAGGGAGAAAATCTGCCTGCAGTTTGTCTTCCCCATGCCGCTGTTCCGCCCGTCCCATCCCTGAGTCACAGGCAGCAGTGCCCTCGTTACAGGAACTCCCAGAACTCAGCCCATGAGGCGGGCTGGCGCCTCGGACAAGCCCCAAGTCAGCCCAGGGTGTCCCAATGTTCTGTTCATTTTCTACATTAGGTTAAATATGCATTTTCTGCTACTAGAAAGGATAAAATACCAGTATATTTTGAAAAGGTCTGTGATCATGGGAGAATAAAACTAGAAATCAGACATTCAGATATTCAAATCTCATTGTTTCAGAGCTATTTAGTAGTTTGAGATGTGTTGCAAATTCAGTTGGTTCATTTTTTCCCACAGCCCACACCTACCAGATTGGGACAATGCTAACTTTATATTTTAAATTATTTTATATTTAAAATTGTACCCACTGAACTAAAGATCAGTGCTCTAAGATGAAGGAAATATTTCTGCTGGCTTCCCAGCCAGCCCCAAAGTTAGTGATGAGAAATGCTCTCAATTTCTACTGTGTTTTGTGGTGAGGCTGGGTTTGCTAAACCATTTCTTCCTCCTGGGCTTTCAACGTCCACACTGATAAAATGAGAGGTTTGGGCTGGATGACCTTTGAGGTATTTTCCAGACTTAAGTCCTGTGGCCCCATGAGCCCTCGTTGGAGGTGGCACGCAGGACAGTCGTGTTGCAGAGACAAGTTGTCTAGAGAAGCACTATCCAATAGAAATACAATGTAAGCTTCATGTTTAATTTCAAATTTTAAAATTCTAAGTAAAGTTTTAAAAGTAAAAAGAAACAGGTGAAATTGATTTTAATAACATTTTACTTCACTCAATATTTCAAAATTATTATCAATTCAACATGTAATCAATATAAAAATTATTCACAATATATTTTACAGCCTTTTCAAATGTGTTTGAAGCCCACTGTGCCTGTTACACTCCCAGGCCATTCATAGCCATATTCCAAGTGCCCAGAGCACTAGGCAGCAGAGCTAAAGAAGGAGACAGGTGGTAATGAGCCTCCAGGCTCTTTCCTCGCCAGTCCTATCAAGCCATTTCCCAGCTCCGCCTTTAGTGACAATTTAAATTCCCCCAGCTTATCATGCAGGTCAGGTGTGGTGGGCAGGCAAAAGCAGCAGAGCTCAGGAGAAGTGCAGTCCTGGGTTGTAATCCTAGTCCCCATGAAGCCCAGGAAGCTCCTGCCACTGTGGCCTCCTTTGCATGCGTGGCCTTTTATCTGGCAAGGCTGACTTTTCTGATTGGGTTCTAAAGATACAGCTGGAGTTTGGAGGTGAGGGGTGGGGCTTGGAGGTGAGGAGGGAGGGTCGAAGGAGGTGAGCCACCCATCCAACCTGGTCCTGGAGGGGTCAGAGATGAGAGCCACTGGTCCTCACAGCCAGGCGCCCCCCGGGAACACACGTGCCTGTGAGGCAGACAGTCAGTGGCAGCCTATTTGTGGATACCATGCCTAATCCTCTCTGCTCCCTTTCAGACTTTCAGCTGATTCTCACTGTCCTGGGCACCATTGCTGGCGTCCTCATTATTGGCATGGTGATTGCACTGATCTTCATGAGGTATGGAATAGAAATGTGCCTGTCCTGGGGCTCGGCAGTCACCAGCATGACATTCTCATTCCCAAATACACACAGTATTTCCCAGGCAAGAGAAGGGATATACGACAAGGCTTCTCTAAAACCACTGAATTTTTTTCTTACCTTCTGATTGTACAAGCTCTATGTGATCACTGAAGAAAGTCTGGAAAAGAGAGAAATGTATAGAGGAGCAGAATAAAAAAAATACCCATAAAACCTATCACCCTGAGGCAACTAACATTTTGAGATATATCCTTCCAGGTTTTTCTCTATCTTTTCAAAGGATATTATGTACATAGTTTTGTATCCTTTTTGTTTTAAAAATTATTTAGGTTATTTTTGCTTAACACTGTAATGTGACATAGCAACCATTTTCTTATGTCATAAAAACTCTTTGTTAACAAATGTCATTTTCATGAAGTCAGTCCCCTGCCCAGGACCCTGCTGCAAATGATCAAAAATCAGCCTCAGCTGGAGCACCCTGGGCTTATTTAAGTGAAACATTTGCTCTGCATGGCCACTTCTCAGCTAGTGGCCTTAAGTGTTCTTCTTATGAACTGAAGTAGGGTCCATTCATTTATTCAACAGATACTTCAGTATCCTAAAATTCCCTTCATTAACAGGGAGAGAGAATGCTGTTATCTATTCCATGCTAAATGTGCCAAATGGGGATTCACTTTGATGAAAAAAAGAAGCTACTTTATAAAAATAACATTTAGCTTGTATCTTATATTTTGGCAAATAGGTATTTTTGCACTATAATGTGAGGGGATAAAGAGATTTTAGGTTCCTAAAATAGTTTGTTTCTTCATTTTTTAAAAATTTCTTTAAGCTGGGCCCTGGCTGGTGTAGCTCAGTGGATTGAGCACGGGCTGCGAACCAGGCATCGCAGGTTCGATTCCCAGTCAGGGTACATGCCTAGGTTGCAGGCTGTGGCCCCCAGCAACCGCACATTGATATTTCTCTCTCTCTCTCCATCCCTCCCTTCCCTTTCCAAAAATAAATAAATAAAATCTTAAAAAAAAAAATTTCTTTAAGCTAGTAACTCTTCCCCATGGATAATCACAAGGACAGGCAGCTGGGAACTGGGAATGTGACTTTCCCTTTCCCGGGGCAGGACTAGACCGTTCTGATGATGAAGCAAGGCTGTCCCTCCTTTCTCATGAGGATTGGCTCTTGTCCTGGGTCTCCAGGGTCCTCAGGGGCTGCTGCAGAGCCTGTAGCCCTGGGACAGCCCTGCCTCTCAATTCCTCTTTCCTGCTGTAGAGCTGTCTTTGCGCTGAGCTCAGCCTCAGATTCATGGTTCTTGGGAACACACCCCAAGAGTTATTCCTTGTGAATTTTGAAGGTAAGGAAGCCCCTCCTCAGGCAACTTAGGCAGGAGTGTTGTCAGAGGGCAATAACTCTGTTGTCGGCTAGGCTGGTCATCAGTGTCCAGGGTGGCTCTTCCTTTACCACATTCTCAATGTGACTGAGGGTGTGTGACTGTCACCCGGGAGGGCCCTGTGGACATCATGGATGTAGCCCCCCATGTGCCACTGCTACAGCCCAGGGCTCTGCAGGAGCAGCCGGTGGCCTATGGGGCAGAAGGAAGAATAAGGTCATGATCAGAGTTAACTGGGACATGTGCTCCCCCATCTGCAGGAACTTTCATTTGGCTTTAAATGCTTATCCTTGAGAGGCCAATACTGAAAGGTATTAAGACTTTTATATCTTGAACTTGTTTTATTCACTAAGGTGTTTCTACAGCACTGACTTTCCTTGCATGTGAAATTATATCACAAATCATCTTTTCTCTTTGACTTCTACTAGTACTTCCATAAACAATTCAAAAGCACACTCAAGCATACTAACATCATTAGCAAAATTTACATGGACTGGTGGAATTAGATGGTAATGTTGGGTCAGCATTAGCCTTCTGGTTTTGGTGGTTACATGAAGTTTATGAAGAGACTGTCCTTAAACTTAGGGAATCTACACTGAACGAAGTAATGAAATATTATAGGTAATGGGTCATTAGGTCTGCAACTTATTCTTAAGTGGTTCAGAAATGTTAACAACTGGGGGATCTGGGTGATGATGTATGAGAACTCTGCATAATTTTTTTTGGGGGGTATCTCACATGTAAATTTGAAATATTCCCAAATTTTAAAACATTTTTTAAAGAGTATTAACATTTGCTTTCGGAAACCTGCCATTGTTGGATCCTAATTCCTGTTACTAATTACAGATCAAAGAAAACGAAGGATATTGAAGAACAGCACCTGATTGAGAACGACTTTCAGAATCTGAAACTGCAGCAAACGACAGGCTTCAGCTCTCTTGCAGAAGGAAGCATCTTCCCTAAAATCACAGCCAGCTTCCCCAGAGACGGTGGGATGCAGAATCCCTATGCAAACCCTAGAGGCATGCCCCGCCCTGACTATTAGGTGAGTCAGTGGGCTTCTGTTTGGCTTTTTTGAGTGAAATACTCCAGGGTGGATTAGGGACCCAGCCTACTGTATCTTCACCAAGCCCTGGCTGCCTTGCAGGGGTTTCTGTTTTGTTTTGTTGGTTTTCGTTTTTTTATAAAAAGAGAAAGATCAGAAGAAGCTCTCTGCTATTTTAAATAGCCACCTCTTGGTCCCTAACACTGACCATCTATGTGATTTTTGCTGTATCACTTAATTCCTTGGCCACCTCTTTCCTCAGTTGTTTAAAAAAAAAAAAAAAAAAGACAAGCAGCAGCTTATATTAGATTCCCTTAAGGTCCCTTGTAAATACAAGCTCTTGTGGCCGTGACTCCAGTGGTTGTTTTGGGTTGAGTTACAATCCCCAGGCTATGTAACTAAGGGTGTAGGTCAGGCCTGAGGAGGACTGATGGGTGTGAACGGAGCTCAGTGGATCCTTTCCAGCAGCCCATGCAAATCTCTCCTTTCCTCCCCCACTCCACATCAAGGTAACTGATCACTTTGTAAAGAGGTGAGGCAAACTACATCTGTATTGGATAATTGTAGCTGGCATTGCTCAGTGCAACTGACCCAGAGGAAATGCTGGCGGGAGGGAGCCTGTAAGAGGCGACTCTCCTGGGCAGCGTGACAAGGGGACTGAGACGGATGGGAGATGAGATGGGGATGGAGGAGGGGGTGGGGGAGCCAGAGAGGAGTCAGGAAAAAAGAAGGCAAGGAGAAAACTGATTTCTTTTTTTAAGTAAAAAGGAAAGAAAAATGGAGAAAGGAAAAGAAGGAAGAGTAAGAGTTAGGCACACCCAGAAGAGTAGAAAAATACAGAGGACGAAGGTAGAGGGGGACAGAGGCTGGGAGGCGGGCTGAGGACAGGCGCAGGCTCCGAGGTCTCTGTGTGTACATTTCACTCTGTAGCTGCCCAGGTGAGCACACTGCCCTTCAAGGATCTTAACACACTTTGAACTTTCTGGGGAAATGTGACGTATTTTTATTTTAAAATCTTATGGTTATGTTGCACATAAACTTTCCTTTAGTCAAGGAAGTCTAAATGATTAATGTGTGTGCAAAGGGATGACTCAAACAATGTGCACCACGTTGGGTCACACACAGGGTCTAGCCAGCAATAGCTGTGAATGCATGTCCTGTGGGAGCGCCTGTTGGCCCCACCTATGGTGAACCTTAACCTCCAAACTCATTAAAAATCTCCTTCCCTCCTTATCCATGGAGCCCTTACTTTGAGCACAACTCTAGCAGGTGTGTCCAACCTTTGGCGTCTCTGGGCCACACTGGAAGAAGAGTTGTCTAGGGCTACACATTAAATACACAAACACTAATGAAAACTGATGAGCCAAAATAAGGTTTGAAATAAATTTACAATTTTGTGTTGGGCTGCATTCATAGCCATCCTGGGCCACATATGTCCTGAGGGCCACAGGTTGGACATCCCTGAAAGAGAGCCCGTTAGTGGTAGAATAAGTTTGGGATTTAGAGTCAGGCAGACTTCGGTTCAAAGCCTTGCCCTTCCTGTTATGAGCTGTGTGACCTCAGACAAGTTATTTGACTTCTCTGGGTTTGTTTTCTCATCTATGAAATGGATGAAATGAATCCTGTCTCACAGGACAAAAATCTAGCATGATGACTGGTTCTAATTTAAGAATAGTATTCAAATAATGTTAATTAAAATAATGTTAATAATTTATGAATCTAAATTTTCTCATGTGTTTCTCTTGGTATCCTTGTTTTCTAACAGTTTTTCTTGTCCTTCCCTCTTTCTCTCTTTTTTGTCTAGAATAGTAAGAACCTGGAACTATCCATGGCCCTCAACCCACTGTATGAGCCTGTGTTTTGACTAAGAGGCTGGTGGAGAAGTGAGCAACGGTGAAGATCCGGCCTTTGCTCTTTCTCTTCCATTTGATATCTAGCCTCTCTGAATAGGAGTTGTGAATGTTTGCAAAGACTATTGCCAAATACCTATGAAATGAAACACATGCTATTAGCACTTATAAGACAGTTGATTTTCTCCAATCAGTGCAACGATTAGGGTTGTTTTTTTTTCTCCCTGGTGAACGACAATAACCATTTCCAATCTAGGGGAAAGTTCCTCAAGGTTGTTTACCCCTGGGAAAATGTTGCTCTTGAGTTGCTAGCCTACAGATAGGTAACCTAATCTTGGGAGACTCATACACATCAGCTGTGGCAGTCATGGGCTGGGAGGAGACACCATCTTTTAAGGTTCTCCTTCTATCCCTCAGCTGTAGGGATCTTATTACCCTTGAAGCAGCAGGTGCTTACAACCTGGCCTCACACCAAGAAGACAGAAAAAAGACATGTCTCTGCTTTTTCAGAGGACCAATGAAATACAGGACCTTTCTGTGAATTAGAAGGCTTGGATGAAAAATGGTCATTATGGGGTAGAGTCTAGAGTTTTTGAAATGCCACTTGGTAGGAGAGACAGAGAGAGAAAATGTGACCAGGGGCAGGAGGAACAGAGGCAGGAGGAAGGTGGCCTGGGAAGACGAGTAAGGGGGAAGGTACACAGGACCCACCTCCGTCCTCAGATTCCCCTCCTCCATGTGCAAATGGGCACTTCCTCTAATTCATCCCCACCCAAGACACAGAGCCCAAGAAAAGGTGTGAAGACAAAACCCCCAGGAGCAAGAACTTGAAGTCACTCTGAAGTTGCGGGCATTCTGCCTGGCTGATGATGAGAGAGGGTGGTGCTCTGGCTCCAGCTGTCCAGCCTTGTGGTGCAGAGTCCAGAGGGACTTCACTCAGGTCTCAGCCTTCAACGGTGGCAGAGGCTTAGTTGTGGCCCCAACACATACGCACCCAAGCATGGCGCAGCCACAACCAGCACAGGCTTTCTTTAACGTTAATAGTGTCCTTATTTATGTCTAATGTCTGATCCCCTTGCAAGTTATTGTTGTTGTTATTATTATTCATTCTTGAGTGTTCATGTGAAAAATAACAAATAAAGTATCTTTGGTAGAAGGTATCCTTCCTTGTGTTCCTTGTGTTTGGGGCTTTTGGTGACTCACAAAGCAGTTAAGTCTCACTCTCCATAGCAACCATGACTCATGGCCAACTGGATTGACATCTGCTGTCCTCCTCAGAGGGCTGTTGGATGACCCAGGGGATTTTTAATCAAATAGTAGATATTTTTAACTGCTTCCTGGTACACATCCCACTCCCTTCTCATTATGAAGTGGCCAAGCCTTTTGGGTGGGAATGATTGGATCCTCAGCTCCCAGGGGTGGGCTTTGATTGGCCCAAGCCAATCAGTGGAATCTCATCCCTGCTTGCTACAGTGATTGACTTTAGCGAGAACACTTGACATAAGGCTTATGCCATAAGTGGATGCAATTAGAATGAATCCCAAACTCTTGCAGGAGGCTTAGAGGAAGAGAAACTCTTCTGGAGAATGCGCTTAAAGATGTGAAGCCTGGAACTGCTGCAGTTTTGCTGAGCTGAGACGTAAAGGAGGACAGAACTGACAGAGCATGGAAAAATGGAGCTGGGGCTTATTATCAGGCCATACTTAAAGCCTCTGAACTTTACTGTCAAGCCAGTTTGGGTACAGGCATACCTTGGAGATATTGTGGGTTCAGTTCTAAACCACTGCAATAAACCAAGTTGTAATCTTTTTGCCTTCAGTTTGTAAGAAAATGCAACGCCTATGAAGTGCAATATAGCAAAGTGAAATAAAACAAGGGAAGCCTATAGCTGTTCTCGGTTCTGCAGCTGAAAGCATCCTCACTGATGCCACTTGTTTTTACTCTTGTGTTCTCAAGGCTTGGTGGTGAATGGAATAAAAGAAATACACTCTCATCAGCTACTACGGCTCACAGGGAAGACATTTGCCATCAAACAATCAGTTAACAGCAACAGAATTAATGCAATCATAACTCAATATCATCTGACCACTGTAACTTGTAACCACAGACTTTATTTCTGACCTGCCTATTACCTCCTTTAAATTTGAAGATGGTTCTGGATTTAGTGCTAGAAGTAGGCTATTTATTTGAACCTCTTTTCTACAGAGTCCCACCTCTGGTGCCCTTCTGCACCAGGGCAGGCCAGCTTCCATTGCTTTCAAAAGGTCCTGAGACATACAAACTCTGGCCTTCACAGACCAGGGTATCACTAATTCTTCAGAGACTTTCACTGCTATTGTTTAAATAAAAATAGCTCTGGCTGGTGTAGCTCAGTGGATTGAGCGTGGGCTGAGAGCCAAAGGGTCACCAGTTCCATTCCCAGTCAAAGTGCATGCCTGGGTTGTGGGCCAGGTCACCTGTAGGGGGCATATGAGAGGTAAACACACATTGATGTTTCTTTCCCTCTTCTCCCTCCCTTCCCCTCTCTCTAAAAATAAGTAAATAAAATATTGAAAAATAAAAAATAATGCTCTAAATATGTATACATGCAATGTTTATGAAAGTAGCTTTTGCATTCAAGATGGCTTTTAACTTTTTTATAATATGGCCTGTAATTCATTTGTTACTGCTGACTAAGACCTTTGCAAAGGTTTTCTTTTTTATTGAATTTAGTGGGATTACTTTGGTTAATAAAATTATATAGATTTCAGGTGTACAATTCTATAACACATCATCTGTACATTGCATTGTGTGTTCACCCCCCCAAAGTCATGTCACTTTTCATCACTATTTATCCCGCCTTTGCAAAGGCTGTATAACCCATTGTTCTGTAACCTTGGAGAGCTGTCAGAATGAATTTTCTAAGATGCAAATCTGATCATGCCACTCCTTTGTTTGAGCTGCAGGGATGTCCAACCTGTGGCCCAGGATGGCTATGAATGAGGCCCAACACAAAATCATAAATTTACTTAAAACATCATGAAATACTTTCATGATTACATGCTCCAATGTATTTAATGCGTGGCCTAAGACAACTCTTCCTCTTCCAGTGTGGCCCAGAGACACAAAAAGGTTGGACACTCCTGGAAGCCTGCCAGGAGTTCTCCAGGAGAGAATAAATCTCATAGAATCAAGCCAGATCACTCCTTGTGCCTTATCGCTCCTCATCATCTGGCTGTTGCCACCAACAGCTCCCACTTTGCCTCAGACCCCCAGGTGCACTAACACTCTGGCCACACCTGTCTGGCTGCTACCTAAACCAAGGCCTCTCCAACCTCTACTCTTTGCTTATGCTGTTCCCTCCATTTGGAATACTCCTTTCCTTCAACTGCCCAATAAACACCTCCACCTGTCTAGATCAGCTAAACCATCATCTTCTCTGACCAGCTTTTCCTAAGCCTCTTCTCCCCACAGCACTCTCAAGTAGAAGTATGGCCTCCTTCGTGTCCCAGCTGGGTCCTGAAGTCAGATCCCACAGGGAAGAAGTTGTGCACGGTGAGTCTATGTTTCCTTTTCACTCAGCATAATGCCTGGTGTAGCATGAGTATTAAATAGTTGTGAAACCAGAGTATGAAATGGGACTCTTCCTGCTCAGTCTTGAAGAGTATGGTCCTTGTCTTGATTGTGGTGATGGTTTCACAGTTATAGCAAAACTTGTCAAATTGCACACTATATATATGTACAGTTTTTTGAACTTCAGTTATATCTCAATGTGATGTTATGATTTATAAGAAATATATATTTGGTCACTCAGATGACCAAAATATATTTCTCAAATATATTTGGCTGTGTTCACAATTTCTGCCTCACAGCTCCTGAAACTCTTGGAATTTCTTACATGTTGAGAGTGACAAAGTTGTCTTTTTCACTATGTTAGTGAGGTGACTTTTGGAAAGCATTCACCTAAGGAACCAGTGGAACCAACCATGTGATTGGAAGATTGGAACTTTCAGTCCAATCCCCAAATCAAGCACCGACAACCAATGATTTAATCAATCATGACTAGGTAACTGAAGTCTCCATAAAAACCCAAGAGAATGGGGTTTGGAGAGCTTCTGGGCTGGTGAACACATGGAGATTCAGGGAGAATGGCATCCCGAGAGAGGGCACGGCGGCTTCTGCCCCTTCCCACGTACCTTGTCATGTGTATCTCCTCCATCTGGCTGTTCCTGAGCTATATCCTGTTACCATAAACCAGTGATCTAGTAAGTAATATGTTTCTCTGAGTTCTGTGAGCTGTTTTAGCAAATTAATTGAACCCAAAGATGGGGTCATGGGGACCTCTGATTTATACTCCCAGGTGAATGGGAGTAGAGATGACAACCTGGACCTGAGACAGGCATTCTGAGTTGGAGGGGGGAATAGGAACCTCCAGCCTGTGGCCAGTGGGTCAGAAGCACAGCGTGCAGGTGGAGTCTGAAGTGGGGGCCAGGGAGCTATCTTGTAGGCCTGAAGCTCTAACCTGTGGAGTCTGACGCTCTCTCCAGGTAGATAGTATCAAGATAGAGCTGAACTCTTGAGCTCCCTGCTGGTGTCTGAGAATTGTTCATTGGTGTGGGGGAACACCCTGCCATGATGGAACTAGGTCTGCAACCCAGCTTACTCAATAAAGCTCTGATTTTTGGTTTGTTTGTTTTGAAGTGAAGGGATGGATTCTCATGCAGGGGCCTCTCCAACCTTGCAGAGGGCATCCTGGGGTCACAGCCCCAGCACAGGACAAGAACACATGCATGCCATCCTGCTGATCTCTGCATTAGACTAAAAGTTCTTTGAGGTCAGCAAGGGGTGAAACCAACTGGGGATGAGCCACTGCCCTGACAGATGCAGGTCTCAGCTGCACATGGAACCACCTGAGGAGATTTAAAAATCACGGATGCCTGGGGCCCAACCCGGGACACTTCACTGGTGTAGGGTAGGCCTGAGCATCTTCATTTTTAAGCTCCCCCAGTGACTGGAATGTGCAGCGGAGCTTGAGAACTGCTGCTTTCAATCAGTGGGTTGGCTCCTCACCACCAGGCCCCAGATCACGTCAAACCAGAAGTCCACTGTGCAAGAAGCTTCCTTGGCTCCCAGATTCCTTATGGAGGAAGAGGTTAGGCATATGGGTGGCATCGACATCAAAAGAGCTTGAAACAAATCTTTTGGGGAGTTTTGCCCCTGAACTACCACCTCTCTCGCCTCTTCCTACCAGCTGGGCAAATTCCGTGGCCAGTAGGTGCCGCTGTCTCCCACGGCTTGTGGCAAATCCGACTTTCGGTGGGGCAGCTCTGTTAAAGGGCTAGTTTGAAATTGTTAATGTTTAATGCATCGATTTGAAAAAAAATTTCCCTTGACTTTTCCTTTGTATCTCTTGCTCTTGTGCCAGGGAAACATGAATGTTACCGAATTCACTCTTGTTGCAATATTCACATTATTTTTACTGGATCACTAAAGGTCATACATTGTTCCTTTTCATTGGTCCTAGAATACCTTATGTGTAGCTAAGCAGTGTTAATGTCATATTAAGGGCACATAAAATTTGGTACAGTTGTGTAGATAATCACCGTCTTATGTAAGGGCGATTTTTTTAAAATAAAAAAGGCGATGAATCCATTTTTACTGAGAATTTTTTCAGTTAAGATAAAAACGAAACACCACCAGTGGGAGGTCTTTCATCAGCTTTTAGGAGGTGAGCAAGGTCTGGTTAGGGTTTTTTTTGTCTGCAGGCCTGGTAACATCTTTCTTGAGCCCACAATCATGGCATGTGGCCTCATAATGTCTGCAGGCCTGGTAACATCTTTCTTGAGCCCACAATCATGGCATGTGGTCCAATAAAATATTTCTCTTTGGCTTTCAGAAGACAGACACTTTGAAAAACAACAACAACAATAATAATTAATATTATGGAGTATTTTTTTTAATTTTCTTTTTTTTAATTTAAGATTTTATTTATTTTTTAGGGAGGGAAGGGAGGGAGAAAGAGAGAGAGAGAGAGAAACATCAATGTGCGGTTGCTGGGGGCCGTGGCCTGCAACCCAGGCATGTGCTCTGGCTAGGAATTGAACCTGTGATGCTTTGGTTCACAGCCTGCGCTCAATCCACTGAGCTACACCAGCCAGGGCTAATATTATGGAGTATTTAATATATGCCAGAACAATCCTTAGTGTTTTGCATATGTTATCCCCTTGAATTCTCATGAAATTATGCAGTAGGTATTATTATGAATTCTGTTTGACGGCTTGAGGAAACAGAGAGAAGAAACTTTCCCCAAGTCACATGGGTGATAAGTGGCACAGAGAGGGTTTGAACCCAGGCAGTCCAACTCTGGAGCCTGCCTCTCTGTCATTTAACGACAAAATGTTGATATGTAGGGTATTTCAATGGTCAATAGGGACAATGAGACATGTGTCTGAAACTAAGAGATTCCTATATTTACCAGGCATAGTGCCACATAAAAAATAGAGCTTCCTAGAGCTTACAGGTTAAAAGGCCTTTATTACAAAAATGAAATATTCCATCGAAATTTATACAATTGTTTACATTTCAGAAAATACTCTCTCTATTAAAGTAATTCATCCAAATCTATCTGCAAAATGCCTGCTGCTCAATATTTATTACCCCAGGCATGGCTTCCATTTTTGTCTGAGGGGCCTCCAGCTTCTGTCTCCATTCTCAGACCAGCTGTGGTATCCTGCCCTTTTGTGGTGTTGCAGGAATCTTTCTTAAAAAAAAAATTAATGTTTTTAAAACATTTTCTATTACATTTGATATTCAATATTATTTTATATTAGTCTCAGGTGACAGGATAATGATTAGACAATTATATAATTTACAAAGTGATTCCCACATTAATTCAAGTACTCACCTGGCACTATACATAGTCATTACAATACAGGCTGAGGAAAAGGATGGTGAGGTTTACAGTTATTCATATAGAAAATCACACAATAATTAATAAATAATAATATGAGAATGAACTCTGTGTTTCGAATCCATCGATATTTGCTTTATATATTGAGGTGCTCCCATGCTGGTGCATTAATGTTTACAAGAGTTATACCCTCTTGTTCGGTCGGTCCCTTTATCATTACGCGACATCCTCTGTCTCTTATTATAGCCTTTGTTTTAAAGTCTATTTTGTCTGATACAACTTTTGCTACCCCAGTTTTTTTTTTTTCATTTCATTTGCATAAAATGTCTTTCCCCATCCCTCTACTTGCAGTCTCTGATATTTGGATCTGGGGTGGGTCTCTTGTAGGCAGCATATATGTGGGTCTTGTTTTTCTTATTCATTCAGCTACCCTATGTCTTTTAATTGGAGCATTCAGTCCATTGACATTAAAGTGATTATTGGTAGGTACATATTTATTGCCATTTTATTATTTATATTTATGTTCCTCTTCTTTTTTATTTCTTCTTCTCAAAGAAGTCCCTCTAGCAGAGACAGGAAGCCAGGGCAGAGAGGACATGTGGCAAGGCAGCAGACCAGGCAGTTGAGGCAGCAGCTGGCAGATGGGATATCCCACATTCATGTGTGGATAAGCTGGGAGGAACAACTGGGGAGCAACACAGATGGCACAACCCCAGGTTCCACTGTGGGAAAATAAAGACTCAAAACCTCTGGCTGCAAAAACCTGTGGGGGTGAGGGAGCAGGAGAAACTCCCAGTCTCAAGAGAGAGTACGATGGAGAAGCCCATGACATCCTAGAATGTACACAGTACCTAGCCAGGAATCAGCACCTAAAAGGGCACAGTCTGCTTGTGGGAAACAAGGGAAGTGACAGAAAGTGGGGCAAGAGCTGAGCAAGCCAGCCAGCAGCATTGTTCCCTCTCTGACCCCTCCCCCACATACAGTGCCACAATGCAAAGAAGTGAGTTGCCCTGGTTCATGAATACTTATGGCTCTACCACTTACAATGTAATACATGTGCCAAGACAAAGAAACATGGCCCAAGTAAAAGAACAGATCAGAATTCCACAAAAAGAACTAAGCAACTAGCAGAGAGGCAACCTATCAGATGCAGAGTTCAAAACACTGGTAATCAAGATGCTCACAGAAGTGATTGAGTACTGTTGCAAAATGAAGGAAGAAATGAAGGCTATACAAAGTAAAATAAAGGAAAGTATACAGGGAACCAACAGTGAAGGGAAGTAAACTGGGACTCATATCAACAATTTGGAGTACAAGGAAGAAATAAACATTCAACCAGAACAGAATGAACAAACAAGAATTGAAAAAAATGAGGAGAGTATAAGAAACCTCTGGGATAACTTTAAATGTTCAAACATCTGAATCATAGGGGTGCCAGAAGGAGATGAGGAAGAATAAGAAAGTGAAAACTTATTTGAAAAAATAATGAAGAAAAATATCCCCAATCTGGTGAAGGAACTAGACATGCAAGTCCTGGATGCTCAGAGAGTCCCATCAAAGATGGATCCAAAAAGAAACACACCAAGACACATCATAATTAAGTCACCCAAGATTAAAGATAAGGAAAGAATCTTAAAAGAAGCAAGAGGAGAAAGTTGTCTACAAAGAAGTTCCCATAAGACTATCAGCTGATTTATCAAAAGAGACCTTGCAGGCAAGAAGGGGCTGGAAAGATGTGTTCAAAGCCATGAAAGGCAAGGACCTACATTCAAGATAATTCTATTCAGCAAAGCTATCATTTAGAATGGAAGGGCAGATAAACTGCTTGACCAAGTAAGGTCAAATTAAAGGAGTTTGTCATCACCAAGCCCTTATTATATGAAATGTTAATATCTAAGAAAAAGAAAATGATCAAAACTATGAACACTAAAAAGGACAACAAATGCACAACTATCAACAACCAAACCTAAAAAGCAAAACCAAAAACTAAGTAAACAACTAGAACAGGAACAGAATCACAGAAATGGAGATCACATGGAAGGTTATCACATGGAGGAGGGGGAGAGAGAGGAAGCGGGGAAAAGTGCAGGGAATAAGAAGCATAAATGGTAAGTAGAAAATAAACAGAGGGAGGTTAAGAATAGTATAGGAAATGGAGAAGCTGAAGAATTTATATGTACAACCCATGGATATGAGCTAAGGTTGGGGGGGTGGAAATGCTAAAGGGAGGGGTGGTGCAGGATGGAGGGGGTAAAGTGGGGAAAAAATTGGGACAACTGTGATAGCATAATCAATAAAATATACTTTAAAGAAAGAAGTCCCTTTAACATTTCTTGTAAGGCTGGTTTGGTGGTGATGAACTTCTTTAGTTATTTTTTGTTTGTTTTGTTGTTTTTTGGTTTTGTCTAGGAAGCTTTTTATTTCTCCTTCAATTTTAGATGATGGCCTTGCTGGGTACAGTAGTCTTGGTTGTACGTCCTTGCTTTTCATTGCTTTGAATATTTCATGCCAATTCTTTCTAACCTGAAAAGTTTCTGTTGAAAAATCAATTGACAGTCTTATGGGATCTTCTTGTAGATAACTGTCTTTCTTTTGCTGCTTTTAAGATGCTCTCTTTGAGTCCTGGCCAGATAGCTCATTTGGTTAGAGTATCTTTGCAATATGCCAAGCTTGTAGGTTTGATCCCTGGTCAGGGCACATACAGGAATTCACCAATGAATGTGTAAATAAGTGGAACAACAAATCTATGTTTTTCTCTCTAAAAATCAATTAAAAAATTTTTTTTAAGGATTCTCTCTTTGCCCTTTTAATATAATGTATCTTGGTGTGGGCCTGTTTGGTTAGGACTTGCTGTATTTTCTTGGATTTGTGTGTCTTTTTCATTCGCCTGGTTAGGGAAGTTCCAGTCATTATTTTTTTAAATTATATTTCTTTTAAATATACTCCAATTATTAAGACTATGTCATAGTCACAGTGAAGATCAAAAATTCCTTTCAAAATGAGGCAGCTATGATATAACAGTGGAGCTTAAAGTCAGGAGATTTTGGCTCTATCACTTATTATCACTTCTCTGAGTACCAGTGTCCAAATGGGAACAATGTGGTATGTTTTACAGTATTGATTTCCATGAGCTATACAGACCTAGCTGGGCATCATCCTTCGGGCCTGAGTACGGTGGCTTTTTGAACTGTGCTTGTCTTTCGTCAGGAACCTGGAAACTATACCCCTAGAGCTATTACAAAGTAGAATGGCTTCTAAGCCAGGGAGGCTCTTATACCACATGAGCAACATGGGTCTTAGCTCCCTGCACCTGAGCTGAATGCTATGCCAGACCGAGACCAGAACTCTTGTGAGGTGAACTCTCAATGCTGCCATGCTGGCCAGCTGTGGCTCCTTGCTATGACTTTTTGAGTTGACTAAGGCTAAGTGTGGCTTCTGGAAGGCTTCTGAGTCTGTGTTTAGTTGAACCTAGGAGGAACCTCTGGCTGGCACAAGAGGCATCCTGTTTTATTTTACAGTCTCTGAAATGTTGGAGGGATGCCAACCTACCTCTGCTCAAGCCAAGAGAAGAGGAAACCATCAAAGAATGAGCTTGGGTTACATGGAATGAAGAATTTGCTGTAATTGATTATTAAATAATTGGAGTAGCTTAGTTAGAACTGATACAGGCTCCTTGGGACATCATTTAAAGAGGTGATATGATCATTTTCAGAGTGCACCCTCAAGTCAGATCCTCACAGTCCTCCTAGAGAGAGAAGATGTTAAAAAAAAAAGGGGATAACATCCTCTGTGAAAGGGCACTGGTTTTTTGAAGGACAGTGTTTAGTTGGTAGAACGGGTTATGTAAAACAGATCTCACTGCCAAGTGCCAAGCACATTTGACTTCACAGGTAGTGATTATAGAGTCAGCTCTGGCGTGAACCAGATCCTTTGCTTTCCAAATGAGCAACTGAGGTCCACAGAGGGGCAGGCAGTTGTGTGGTTGCTCAGCTAGTTGATGGCATTGAGGACTGAGCTTAATATTTTGGATTCTGAGTCTAGATTTCTGGTTTTCTTCCAGCAATTGACTATGAAGAGTTACTCTCTTTTTAAAAAAATTTGTAAAGATTTTATGTATTTATTTTTATAGATAGGGGAAGGGAGGGAGAAGGAGGGAGAGAAACATCAATTGGTTGCCTCTCGCATGCACCCAAGCCAGGAACTGGGGCTGCAGCCCAGGCATGTGTCCTGATCAGAAATCGAACCAGCAACCTTTCACTTTCCTGGGACAGTGCTCCAACCAACTGAGCCACACTAGCCATGGCTGAAGAGTTATATTCTACAAGAGGGGCAGCAGCCCTGTACACAGGGCAGAGTGGGGTCCCAGGCTGGTGGCTTATGGCACAATGCTTGAACAGCTGCTCAGCAGAACCCCATCCCATCCACAGTCAGGGTCCCCAGAAAGGAGTAGTGGTCAGAAGCTTGCCTTTTGAAAGGCTGCTGAAGTACTGGCTAAGCATTGTCTTAAGGACCACTGATAGATCTAAGACAAGGCAGAGGAGAGAGGCAAGAAAGAAGAGCAGGGTGGCGGGGAAGAGAATGGAGTGTAGGAGAGAAGAGGAGAAAAACAAAGCAGTGTTCAGGTAGCCAAGGCAGAGTGCTGGCTAGTATTCTCAAGTTACTGGCTTCTTCCTTCTGGTCTTCAGAGATTTCTGTCCTTGCCTGTGTCTGTGACGTTCACTGCCCTCTGTCCCATCCTCCCATTCTGGGACATTTCTCCCAAGGCCACGTTTGCGTGGACAGCACCTGTTCTGAGCCCTTTCCCCATCCCCTCCTCCTCTTTTTCCTGGCACTGACTCTAGAAGTTCCCAGCCATGATAATTACAAAGGTGTGTGTGTGCATATACTTGTATTCATTCATTGCACTGTTTATTGAAACAACTAGAAAAGAATCTAGGCCCTTCGGGTGGTGTGCGTAACTTTTAGGAACAGAGAAACACACTGATGGCTTTGCTAGGGCAAAAAAGGGCATTTAGATAAAGTGTTTAGCAATCTCTTCTGGGCCTAAGCCCTATAAAGTTTCTGAAAAGAAAGCAAGCATGCCAAAATTAATTGAAAATATCACATTCTTTCTGTAATTTCGTTAATGAATATTATTTTAAAATATTTCTGTTCATAAAAGCTGGAATACATACATTTCATCTGGAATATATAATCTTAAAAAACTCTCAGAAAGATGTAATAATTAATGAGCACTTTCAGAATTGATAATTATATGAACAGAGAGGTTGAAAATACATGACTTATTTTCATGTGCCAGCTACTCCTTAAATAAGTTTAAAATGGTTCTTAATTTCAAAGAAATAAAACATTTCTATGACTCACAGTTACATTTATCACTAAAAGCGATAACAACAAACAGGAAAACCTTCCCCTACTATTGAAAATTTCTGTCAGGACCTGTTGTTTTATTCCCCCTCTCAATGCAAAATTCCACCCATTCAGGCTTGGCATAACCACAAAGTGCATGCTAAACCCCAAAATAAGCAAACGAAAATTACTCAGGGATCTACTATATGTCAGTTAACATAATAGGCTATTTTCACCAAAATGGCACCATGGCTTGCCCACTGCCCATCCCCCGTGTGCACCCATGTCTGAGCGCTGCCATTCGGTCTGGCCTTGGCAGTCTGTACCTTCTGCAGTCTCTGAGAGCTGTCATGGGGATTATTTTTACTGAACAGGATAATGGTACACAGGGGATAAAAACCTACAAAGAACATTGTCCTAAAAAAAGAGTATAATTCAGTATTTTTAAAATAAAAAGTTAATATTAATATTAAAGAAAAATGTATACATTGCTACAACAGAATTTTGTAGTATTGGGTCCCCAGGGCCATTCATTTCTTCCTTTCTTTTTTTCAGTCCTCACCTGAACACATATACTTATTTAATTTTTAATTTTTATTCTTAATTAAATGTTATTGATTATGTAGTACACTTGTCCTCATAAATCCTCCTTTGCCCCCTTCCACCCAGTACCCCCACTCCCTCAGGCAATCCCCATAACATTGTTTGTGTCCATGGGTCATGCATATAATTTCTATGGCTACTCCATTTCCTATACTGTACTTTGCATCCCCATGGCTATTCTGTGACTACCTACTTGTATTTCTTAATCCCCTCACCTCTTCACCCATTCCCCCAAACCTCCTCCCTCTGGCAACCATCAAAACCCTCTCCATATCCATGATTCTGTCTCTGTTCTTCTTGTTTGTTTAGTTTGTTTTTAGATTCAATTATTGATAGATATGTATTTATTGACATTTTATTGTTCTAGTTTTGCTCTTCTTCTTCTTTTTTATTTTATTTTTCTTTTTTTAAAATTTTATTGTTCAAGTACAGTTGTCTGCATTTTATGCCCACCCCTCTCCCCACAACCAGGCCATCCCCACCTCCCTCCCCTGATTCCACCCTCCCCTCTTGGTTTTGTCCATATGTCCTTTACAGATGTCCTTGAAAACCTCTTCCTCTTCCCCCCATTATCCCCTCTTCCTCCCCTCTAGTTACTGTCAGATTGTTCTTAATTTCAATGTCTCTGGTTATATTTGGCTTGCTTGTTTGTTTTGTTGATTAGGTTCCACTTATATGGATGATCATATGGTATTTGTCTTTCACTGCCTGGCTTATTTTACTCAGTATAATGCTCTCCAGTTCCATCCATGCTGTCACAAAGGGTAGGAGCTCCTTCTTTCTTTCTGCTGCATAGTATTCCATCATGTAAATGTACCATAGTTTTTTGATCCATTCATTTACTGATGGGCACTGGGGTTGCTTCCAGCACTTGGCTATTGTAAATTGTACTGGTATGAACATTGGGGTGCATAGGTTCTTATGGATTGGTATTTCAGGGTTCTTAGGATATAATCCTAGCAGTGAAACTGCCAGGTCAAAAGGCAGTTCCATTTTTCGTTTCCTGAGGAAATTCCATACTGTTTTCCACAGTGGCTGCATCAGTCTGAATTCCCACCAACAGTGCACTAGGGTTCCCTTTTCTCCACATCCTCTCCAACACTTGTTTGTTGATTTGTTTATAAGAGCCATTCTCACTGGTGTGGAGTGATATCTCATTGTAGTTTTAATCTGCATCTGTCTGATGGCTAGTGATTCTGAGCATCTTTTCATAGGTCTCTGGGCCCTCTGTATGTCCTCCTGGGAGAAGTGTCTGCTCAAATCTTTTGCTCGTTTTTGAATTGGGTTGCTTTTTTTTTTTTGCTGGAGTGGAGTCGTGTGAGTTCTTTATATATTTTGGAGATCAAACCCTTGTCCGAGGATATATTATTGGCAAATATGTTTTCCCATATGGTTGGTTCTCTTTTCATTCTAATGCTGTTTTCTTTAGCCATGCAGAAGCCTTTTATTTTGATGAGATCCCATTTGTTTATTCTTTCTTCTATGTCCCTTGCTCTAGGGGACATATGGGTGAAAATATTGCTGTGTAGAATATCTGAGGTTTTCCTGCCTATGTTTTCCTCCAGAATTTTATGCTATCATGACTTATATTTTAGTCTTTTATGCATCTTGAATTTATTTTTGGTGTATGGTATAATCGAGTTTCGTTTTTTTGCATGTAGCCATCCAGGTCTCCCAACACCATTTGTTGAAGAGGCCATTTTTACTCCATTTTATGCTTCTGCCCATTAGTCTATGTGTCTGTTCTTATGCTAGTATCAGGCTGTTTTGATTACAGTGGCCTTGTACTACAGTTTGACATCAGGTATTGTGATCCATCCTACTTTGTTCTTCTTTCTCAAAATTGCTGCAGCCATTCAGGGTCATTTATGGTTCCATATAAATTTTTAAAGTGTTTGTTCTATATCTGTGAAATATGTCATTGGTACTTTAATAGGGATTGTATTGGATCTATAAATTGTTTTGGGTAGTATGAACATTTTGATGATGTTAATTCTTCTAGTCCATCAGCATGGTACATGCTTCCATTTGTTTGTGTTTTCCTTAATTTCTTTCTTCAGTGTTGTGTAGTTTTCTGAGTACAGGTGTTTTACCTCCTTGGTTAGCTGTATTCCTAGGTATTTTATTTTTCTTGTTGCTATATCAAAAGTGGATTTTTTTCTGATTTCTCTTTCTGATATTTCATTGCTGGTGTATAAAAATGCCTTTGATTTCTGAATATTGACTTTGTATCCCACTATTTTGCTAAATTCATTTATTAGGCTGAGTAGTTTTGGAGGAGTCTGTAAGATTTTCTATGTACACTATTACGTCATCTGCAGACAATGACATTTTGCTTCCTCCTTTCCAATTTGGATGCCTTTTATTTCTTCTTCTTGTCTGATTGCTGTGGCTAGGACTTCCAATACTATGTTGAATAGGAGTGGTGAAAATGGACATTTTTGTCTTGTTCCTGATCTTAGTGAAGCTTTTAGTTTTTGCCCATTGAGTAAGATGTTGGCTGTAGGTATCTCATATATGGCCTTTATTATGTTGAGGAATTGTCCCTCTGTTCCCATTTTGCTGAGTGTTTTTATCATAAATGGGTGCTGTACCGTATCAAATGCTCTTTCTCCATCTATTGATATGATCATGAGATTTTTGTCCTTGTTTTTGTTTATGTGATGCATTTTGTTTATTGATTTGTGAATATTTTAGCATCTGTGCATCCCTGGGATGCATCCCACTTGGTCATGGTGTATGATCTTTTTAATGTATTGTTGAATGCAGTTTGCCAATACTTTGTTGAGGAATTCAGCGTGTGTTCATCAGTGATATTGGCCTGATGTTTTCTTTTTTTTTTTTTTTAAAGATTTTATTTACTTATTTTTAGAGAGGGAAGGAAGAGGGAGAGATAGAGAGAGAAACATCAATGTGCGGTTGCTAAGGGACATGGCCTGCAACCTAGGCATGTGCCCTGACTGGGAATCGAACCTGCGATGCGTGGTTCACAGCCCAGGCTCAATCCACTGAGCTACGCCAGCCAGGGCGCCTGATGTTTTCTTTGTTGTGTCTTTATCTGGTTTAGGGATTAGGATGATGCTGGCTTCATAAAAAGAGTTTGGGAGTCTTCTGTCTTCTTGGATTTCTTTGAATAGTCTATGGAGGGTAGGGGTTAGCTCTTCCTTAAATGCTTTGTAAAATTCTGTGAAATTGTCTGGTCTGGGGCTTTTGTGTGCTGGGATTTTTTTGATTACTGCTTCAATCTCATCAGCTGTTTTGTTCTGTTCAGGCTTTCTGCTTCTTCATTTAGTTTTGGAATATTATATTTTTCTACAAATATGTCCATTTCACCTAGGTTTTCAAATTTCTTGGTATTTAGTCCTTCGTAGTAATTTCTTACAATCCGTTGTATTTCTGTGGTATCAGCTGTAATCTCTACATTTTCATTTCTGATTGTGTTTATTTGGGTCCTCTCTTTTTTTTCTTGATGAGTCTGCTTAAGGGCTTGTCAGTTTTGTTTATCTTTACAAAGAACCAGCCCCTGGATTTATTGATCCTTAGAATTGTGCTTTTAGTCTCTATGTCATTTAATTCTTCTCTGATCTTGGTTATTTCCTTCTTTCTACTTGCTATGGGCTGTCTTTGTTGTTGTTCTTCCAGTTCTTGTAGGTATAGGGTTAGGTTGTTTATTTGAAATGTTTCTATCTTTTTTAGGTAGCCCTGTATCACTATGAACTTCCCTCTCAGGATTGCCTTCACTGTGTCTGATAAGTTTTAGATTGTTTTGAGTTTATTTTCATTAGTTTCCAGAAATTTTGATTTCTTCCTTGACCTCATTATTAACTCCTTCATTGTTTAAAAGCATGCTATTCAATCTCCATGAGTTTGAGTGTTTTTGATTTTTCTTCCTTGAGGTTGGTTTCTAGTTTTAGGCCCTTGTGGTCAGAGAAAATGCTTGATATGATTTCAATGTTCTTGAACTTGTTGAGGCTTGTTTTGTGTTCTATCATGTGGTCTATCTTTGAAATTGTTCCATGTGTATTTGAAAAGAATGTGTATTTTGCTTCTTTGGGATGAGAGGTTCTATAAATATCCGTTAAGTCCATTTGATCTAGGATATTGTTCAATGTTGTAATATCTTTGTTGATATTTTGTTTGGAAGATCTATCCATTTTTGACAGTGGGGTGTTAAAATCTCCTACTATAACTGTGTTGCTCTCAATATCTTTCTTGAAGTCCTTCAAGATTTTCCTTATATATTTGGGTGCTCCTATGTTGGGTGCATATATATTTACAATGTTTATGTCTTCTTGATGGATTCTTCCCTTGAGTATTATAAAGTGACCTTCTGGGTCTATTTTTATGGCCCTTGTTTTGAAGTCTATTTTGTCTGATATGATTATTGCTACCCCAGCTTTTTTTCCTGTCCTGCTTGGAATATTTTTTTCCAGTCCTTCACTTTCAGTCTGTATAGGTCTTTTGTCCTGAGGTGGCTCTCTTGTAGGCAGCATATGTGTGGGTCATGTTTTCTTACCCATTCAGCTATTCTATGTCTTTTGATTGGAGCATTTAATCCATTAACATTTAAGGTTATTATTGATAGGTACTTATTCACTGCCATTTTACTTCCTTCGTACCTGTGTTTCTCTCTCTCTCATTCTTTTTCACCCTTTTCTTAAAGCAGATCCTTTAGCATCTCTTGCAGTACTGGTTTGGTGGAGGTGTATTCTTTTAGACTTCTTTTGTCTGGGAAGCTCCTTATTTGGCCTTGCATTTTAATTGAGAGCCTTGCTTGATAGAATAGTCATGGTTGTAGGCCTTTGGTTTTCATTATTTGGAATATTTCTTGCCATTCCCTTCTGGCTTGGAGCGTTTCTATTGAGAAGTCATATGCTAGCTAGTCTTATCAGGTCTCCCTTGTATGTTACTTCCTGTTTTTCCCTTGCTGCCTTTAAGATTCTCTCTTTGTCTTGGAATTTTGCCATTTCAATTATGATGTGTCTTGAAGTGGGCCTCTTTTGGTTCCTCCTGATTGGGGCTCTCTGTGTTTCCTGGATTTGTATGACTTTTTCTGTCATCAAATTAGGGAAGTTTTCTATCATTTCTTTTCAAACAGGTTTTCTATCCCTTGCTCTTCTTCCTCTCCTTCTGGTATCCCTATTATGTGGATATTATTATGTTTCATGTTGTCCTGCATTTCCCTTAACCCTCTTCATTCTTTCTGAGTCTTTTTTCCTTTTCTTGCTTTCTGGGTGTTTTTTTCTACTTTTTCCTCCAGCTTGCTGTCTCGATCCTTTGCTTCATATAGCCTACTTTTGATCCTTCTGCTGTGTTCTTCAATTCAGAAGTTGTGTTCTTCATTTCCTCTTGGCCCTTGTTGATAGTTTCTATTTCCTTTTTCATGTTGATATAGTTTGCAATGAGTTCATTGTAATGTCCCTGTAGTTTCTGGTAATTCTCAGTGAATTCATTGTGCTTCCTTATAACCATTGCTTTGAACTCAATATCTGATAGTTGACTTGCCTGTATTTCATTTAGCATTCTTTCTGAGGCTTCCTCCTTTCCTTTCATTTGGGGTTTGTTTCTTCATCTTCCCGTTGTTTGTGAGACTCTTTTTGTTAGCCTCTGCTTCTTACATTAATCTGTTCTGACTCCCTGGATTTGTGGTGTGAACTTCTATGTTAGGAGATCTGTGAGTTTCAGTGGTGCAGTCTCCTTGATCTCCTGAACTTGATGCTCTTGGGATGCACTTTATGTCATTTACGTTGGCTCTCTGGGTATATGTGAGTTTTGAATGTTGTTGGGTTTTTCTTTGGTGGGTCCTTTCCTCTAGCTGGTTAACTGAGGATCACTACGCCCACCACATCTTGTATGCTGTTGTGCAAGTGCAGACAGGTCATGTCAAAGCTGGTTCTTCTGTCTGTCTAAGGTTATGAGGCTTCTCTCTCACTATTGTTTTTCTGGATAATTTCTGCACCATTTAGTTGTAATTCCAGATTGGTCCTGGGTGGAGGTTAATGTGGCTTTCACTCACTCCTCTGCAATCTTCCCTTCTTATCTGTTGGTGGTTTCCTTTTTGGTGGGTTCTCTCTTCTAGCAGGTATATTGATGTTCACAGCTCCCACCTACCCTTTTATGTGATCAGTTGGAGGGGGAAGGCTAAATGGATTAAGACATTGGGAGTATATTTTATGGGATTTAAAGTACCAACCTGTAGAGAAGAGATAGGAGACCCTTTGGATAAGTATAGTGTTGACTGTGATATTTTACCCAACTTGCCACGTCTTAGAAAGGGTGGAAAAGAGATAAGACTTGTTAAATGTTGAAAGGATTGTGAGTTGAATCCAGAAAACAGACCACTTGTGGGAGGTAAGATTATGAGATATAGTGAGAGTAAAGGATAGAAAGTTGGCATAGTGTATGAGAGAATAGAGTTAACCACAACAGTAATAAAGTTCCAGATGACAGTGAAATGGGCTAAGATTGGGGAGGGGTGCTATGTAGTATTTACAATTGTGTGGAACAATTATTTACAATAACACTGGAAAAACAATCATATGACAGAATCTATATGATCTGAATAACAAGAATAGGCAGTACATGACCTAGAGTAGTGTGCTATTGAAACACAAGTGAAGTGAAAGAAGGAAAATTCAAATACACTATGAAAGAGAGAATAAGGAAAACCAGTCAAGCAATGCAATTAAACAAACAAAAAGAGAAAATAACAGAAAGAAGAGAAATAAAATATATTAATAAAATAACAGAAGTAAAAAATAATGAAAAAATGATAATAATACAAATAAACAATAACATGCAAGTTCTCTGGAATAGCAAAATGAATTTTGTCTTAGTTTCTCAGTTGTTGGGATTAGTGCTGTGATCCCTCTTTGGGTCTGACTGTGGTCCTTTCACAGCTCCAGGTCTTATTGTCTCACTTGGAAATTTTTTAAAAGAAAAAAAAGAAAGGAAAAAAAATCCTCTTGCTGACTTTAAACCAGACAAGCGAGTTCTTCTGGTCTTCCTGACTGCCTCAGCCTGAGGAGGTTTGGGCTTCGCTTTTCTCCTTTCCTATAGCTTTTTGAGGATGGGGGCTAGGTCTGGGCCGCAATCTTCACAGTTGCCCAGCCTCCAGGCCAGTTCCCTCAGTCTACCAGTTGCGCTGTCCTTGAGGTGCACAATTAGGGGCAACTCACACACCACCTTCTTGCTCTTTGCTGTCCTAGGTGTTGGGAACTCTCAAAGTCTCTTCAGGGTGGTTCAGTTCCCCCACTTAGTTAAGTCTTTGTGGGGACTGCTAACTCCCTATGCCCTGCTGCTCTTATCTGCAGGGCATGCCTCCTCCTTCCTGTTAGGGGGTCAGGCCATCTGCATGGGGGGAGGAGCAAGGCTATGGCTGCAGGGGTGGTAGGGGCAGGTTCGCAGCCAAGGTTGTAGTGGAGGTAGGGGAGTGGGAGGCTGTGGCTGTGATGGCTGCCGGGGCGACTCCTATGGGAGAGTTCCCTAAACAGGCACCGAGAGCCTTTTTTTGAACAAAATCCTCTTGTTCAAGCCTGACACTCCTAACAAGTGCCCTGCTTCTCACACAGCCCAACTTTCCAACCAGACCAGAGACTATCCAGGTCAGGGTCTGTCACAGCCCAACTCTTCACCTTTCTCCAGGCATCACCCTCCCCAATTTTTCTGGTAATGAACCAGCCAGTGTCCACAGTCTCGGTGGATGATGCATGTCACACTTCATTTTTATTCCCCCTAGCAAGCATCCAGGTCCATCCTGGTGCTGCTCTATATTCCCCGTTTGGCAGGGAAGGGAGCTGTTGATTTGGCTGTCTGCCAAGGATCATTTGGCACCTGCTGGCAGGCACCAGGCCAGGGGGCTGCAGCAGCCCTGGTCCCCACACTGGTCCCAGGGACCTTACCATCCCAAAGCAATCTTTTACTATTTGTTTTTCAATGTCCTCTACAATTTTGGCCCCCAACCTTCATATATGCTGGGATACCGTTGGCTGCTCACTCTGTTCCTCAGAAGATCAGCAAGGTATTCCACCTGTGTGCAGGGGGAAGTGGGCTCCCCTCCCACCTACCTCACCGCCATCTTCTATTCCTGTCCTTCTTCTTTTTCAAGATTTTATTTATTTTTAGAGAGGGAAGGGAGAGAGAGAGAGAGGGAGGGAGGGAGGGAAGGAGAGAGACATCAATGTGCAGTTGCTGGGGGCCGTGGCCTGCCACCCAGGCATGTGCCCTGACTGGGAATTGAACCTGCGATGCTTCAGTTCGCAGCCCACACTCAATCCACTGAGCTACGCCAGCCAGGCTTTTTCTTTTTCTCAAATAGTTCCCTTTAACATTTCATATAATGGTTTGGTGATGATGAACTCCTTTAGTTTTTGTTGTCTGGAAAGCTCTTTATCTGCCCTTTAATTCTAAATGACAGCTTTGCTGGGCAAAGTGATCTTGACCGGAGGTCCCTGCTTTTCATGACTTGGAATATTTTTTGCCAATACCTTCTAGCCTGCAAAGTTTCTTTGAGAAATCAGCTGACAATTTTATGGGGACTCCCCTGTAGGTAACTAATGGCTTTTCTCTTGCTGCTGTTAAGATTCCCTCTTTATCTTTAATCTTTGGCACTTTTATTATGATGTGTCTTGGAGTTGGCCTCTTTGCATCCATTGTTTGGGACTCTCTGTGTTTCCTGGACTTGCATGTCTATTTCCTTCACCAAATTAGGGAATTTTTCTTTCATTATTTTTTCAAATAGATTTCCAAATTCTTACTCTTTTTCTCTGCCTCTGGAACCCCTATGATGTGAATATTGGACCTCTTGACATTGTCCCAGAGGTTCCTTACACTATACTCATTGTTTTGGATTCTTTGTTCTTCTTGTTATTCTGATTGGATATTTTTTGCACCATTATGTTCCAAATCATTGATTTGATTCTCAGCTTCATCTGCTCTACTGTTGTTTCCTTATAAATTGTTCTTGATTTCAACTAGTGTATCCTTCCTTTCTGACTGTATCTTTTTTATGCTGCTGAAGTCCTCACTAAGTTCCCTGAACATTCTTATAACCAGTGTTTTGAACTCTGCATCTGATAGATTGCTTATCTCCATTTCAATGAGCTCTTTTTCTGGAGTTTTGATCTGTTCTTTCATTTGGTCCATGTTTCTTTGCTCATTTAGGCAGCCTTCCTATGTTTGTTTCTATGTATTAGGTAGAGTTGCTTTGACTCTGTGTCTTGATAGTGTGGCCTAATATAGTAGGTGTGTTGTAGGGTCCAACGGCATGGTCACCCCTATCACCCAAGCTGGGTATGAGATGTGCCCTTTCTGTGGGTTGAATACATCCTCCTCTTGTATCTGAGACTTGGTTGCTATTGGCAGATCAATGGAAGGGATCTACCCAGGTCAGTAGACTGCAAGGGTTGGCTGTGATGACTTACTATCAGCCTCTGCCCTCCAAGGAGGATTAGCTGTGCAGGAGCAGAGTGGTGTTGCTCCAACATGGTCTGTAGCTGTCACTGGGTGCACTGGCCCTGGGGTTTCCTGGGTGGTGCAGGCCAAGGTCAGTCCCCACTGTGTTTTGCCCGGGGCCATCCTGCTTGAGTTACAAAGCAATCAGAGATGGTTGCTACTTGTGCTGGGCTTGGAGATTCCAAGGCAAAGTTAAGCCGTGAATCTAGGCTGGCTGGCTGCCAGTGCCAGGCCTGGGGCTCACTGAGGCAAGCTGTTGCTTATTTGAGAAGATTTAGGAGGTGTGAAGCATGAGCCAAGAGCAGCCATTCATATGGAAAAGCAACTTGGGTGAGCCCATAAATCAAGTGGGGCACAGTCTCTGGGGATCTTGAAGGCAGGTCAAACAGTGTTAGCCAAATTGATGGAGTCTCAGATATGGCACCAGATTGCCAGTTCTGTGAGGGGGACGTTTAAGAAAAGGGACAATGGCCTCTGCTCTTCTTGATGCCAGATACTTTAGTTTCTCCCCATATGCCACTGGTGCCCTTCAAGCTGCCAACCCAGTGCTAGGGCTCAGAGGGAGTGAATCTGAGCAGGTGAGTCCACATGTGGGTTCTTTATGGGGAACTGCTTTGGGACCCAGGAGTTTCTTCTTCTGAGTCAATCCCTGCTGGTTTTTGCAGCCAAAATTTATGGGGACTTGTCTTTCTGGCCCTGGAATCCTGGGCCGGGGTGCCTCGTGTGTGTCTGGGACTCCTCACTCCCCAGATACCCCTCTCAAGTTTTTATCCACCACACATGGGTGAAGGTCTAGGCCATTCCATGTCTCCACCCTTCCTACCTATCTGAATGGATGTGGTTTCTTTAATTCTGTAGTTGTCAGACTTCCATTCAGCTCGATTTCTGATGGTTCTGAGTGATGATTATTCCATATTTTAGTTGTGATTTTGAGGTGGTTGTGGATAGATACAAGCCATGTCTGTATATGCTGCCATCTTGACCGGTAGTCTCTGAGGATATGTATTTATTGATGAGAGAGAGAAAAACATCAATGTGAGAGAGAAACACTGATTGGTTGCCTCTGAAAGCACCCCAGCTGGAGATGGAACACACAGCCTAGGTATCTGCCCTGACTGAGGATCAAAGTGGCAACATTTTTGTGCATGGGATGATGTTCCAACCAACTGAGACACCCAGCCAGTGCAGGCCATTCATTTCTTGTCCTGTGACAAATCCCAGGCATAACTATTAAAAGCAAAGTAAATTTAGCATATTACTTAAACTAAGGTGAATACTGTAGGGTATTGTCTCCCCTCCTCAAAATTTTTTCCCCCTGCAACCATGTATCAATAAAGTATTCTTGACCTGGATTATAAACTGAACTGCACAATATGACAACTCACTGTGGAGTGAGTTAACATGTAAATCTGAATTGTGAATTTCAAAAGTTTTAACTAATCTGATTTTAAGTGTTTAAATTATGGTCAAATATGCATATATTGGGTTGACTAAAAAGTATGTTTTTTCATAAAATAAAGGACACATTTTTCATTTTCACCAATATCTTTATTGATTTGGATATTTTGAGTATGTTGGCTATCTCCCACATGGTATAATGTTGATTGTTGTCAAATAATGTCTTGATTTGATCACTATCAACTTTAACTGGTCTACCTGACCATGGAGCAACATCCAGTGTAATGCAGGAGGCTGAGGCCGGGGATCTTGACTGCTCCTTTGGATGAGCCAGAAAAAACACAAGAAGGACTGGATGGAGCAGATGTAGCCTTTATTACTCACAGTACGGGGAGCACCGATGGCAGCAGATCGGGGAAGCAGGACTGCACCTCCCTGATACCAACCCTTACTTTAAGGGGTCCCAGACAAAGGGGCACGTGTCTTGCACATGACTCTAAACTACATTACCTCAGTGTGTGTGTGTGCAAGGAGAAAAGGTCAAGAAGCCACTCCCAAAAGGAGATAAGAAGGGAATTACAATCCATTTCCAAAGGAATACACATTCCTTCTGGCCAGGGGCCCTCTGGCCAGCCTTCCAATTTTGGAGGTTGGAGGAGCCATGTCCAGCATGACCCGACATCCACTGAGCAACCTCCAGCACAAAACTTCACAAACCACTTTTGGCATACTTGATCAGTCACAGCACCTTCTCCATACACTGCACAAACCTACTTTTGTGTTTCAGTTGCATTTTTACCTTTTTTTGAAACAATAAAGCATAGTATACCAAAAATGCTGCATATTTTCTTCTATCTTCAATATTACAATGGCTATACAAGAATTCACCAATTTTGATTTTTTAAAAAAATGCATGCCAATGTGACAGCTGTCACAATACAGCCTAACAAAATTGTTTGGAAGGAAGTCAAAGACAACTAAGCACCACCAGAGCCATCTTATGGGAAAACAAACAAACAAACCTTTTGGCCAACTCAATACATAACATAAACTTACCATTTTGACCACTTTTAAGTATATAGTTCAGTGGCATTAAATACACTCACAGTGCTGTGCAACCATCACCATGATCCTTTTCCAGTTTTTATTATCCCTGTCAACATGGAACTGAGAAAACAGGGTCCCGTTCATGTGGCCCCTGGTGTATGACCTGACAATTAGCGATGGCAGAAACAGGTCTTTATCTACAATATTCCAGCCTTGGGGGGACTGGGAGCACTTCAGCTCCGAGCCCTGTTCTCCTGTAAGACCCAGCACTTCCCTTGCTCCCCAAAAGGCTATAAGCCAAAGCCAAGCCCAACAGTTCCCCATCTCCTTACATGTGCTTAAGCTGGCTGTGCCAACAGTCTCGCAGCAACTCTCTCCTTCAGGATCTGGGGTACATGTAATAGTCCAGGAAAGCATGTGGTGTCATGCAGTGGATCATGGTGAAGTCCAGGAAAGGCACAAATCCCAACAATATGGCCTCTCCGTATGTCCCAAGTCCAAAGAGTCCAGATAGTCTGGGTCTGCAAGGCAGCAGGTCAGTGTCTTGCAAGGCAGGTCCTTGATGGCTTCTGAGCCAGCTGGAGCAGGCATGATCAGAGCAGCAATGTCTCCTTCCTTTCCACACCAGGCCACATGGCAGACCCTGACTACAGGCTACGTGGCTGCTCACGTGCTCCCCCTTCACATGGCTGCTACATCATTGCTCTCCTTCCTCATGGTTCCCCGGTCACTATGCCTTTTCCAACCGCATGGCAGCATTTATGGCTGGCTGCCCTAATTTTAAATGCTGACCCGGGACTCCCTGTTTGACCTTGTACTTGGCACTATAGGTGCTGAAGGTCAAGCAGGTCTTGACCCAGGTGGAAGCACAGCTTCCCTTCAGGAAGGACACAGATATCATTTGCCATTGTTATGAAAAGTATCTTAAGCTGTATCATCTGCTTCTTTCCTTTCCCTAACCATGAGCTGTGGGGGAACATGCTCTGTACCCCATTTCAAACATAAGAAATGTCCAAACCTGAAAGAACTTTTATGAGCTTGAGCCAAACCGAACACAATTGCTGGAAAACAAAATCTCAATGGATTGAGAAAATGTTCTGGAAAATGGCAGTTTTGCACCTTGCTTTATGTATTACAATCAAAAGAGGAAAAAGAGGCAATATAAGTGGGTTACATGAAATTCACTGATGATAGATTAGGGAGGCGGGAGAAAGCAGAGGGAGGAACTCTGGGATTGTATAAAAAGTAAATGATGTAACAGTCAACAATGAACAGGATAACAGTAACAATGAGGGGATTTGTGGTCTCCACTCTGATGGGTGCCTGAGCTTTGAGGCATCTGGAAAAAGGGAAATGACTTTGTTATTGCAAAGACATGTGAGCCTAGATGCAAAAAGACAACAGACAGGCTCAGTTAAGGTAAAGACTGACCTTTGTTAGGGAACAATACTGCCCTAGGACATGACTTCTAGACCATCCTTTCTGGTTACTGTACTTTCTGTCTCTGAGTTTGTAAGGCCACCATGCAGGCCTCCCCTGAGCTTGTCAGGTTTATTATGTGGCCCCTTGTCATCCGTATCCCAAATTGAAATTCTACACCAATTAATTTAATAACTCCCCATTCTCCCTCTTTCCAGCCTCTGGTAACCTCTATTATACTTTGACTCAATGAATTTCTATTCTAGGTATGCTCATATGTAGAATAATATATTTGTCCTTTTGTGTCTTATTTCACTGAGCATAATGTTTTCAAGGTTCATCCATGTTATAGCATGTGTCAGAACTCAGTTCCTTTTAAGGCTGAACAGTAGTCCACTTTATGCAGATACTACAATTTCTTTATCCATTCATCTGTTTATGGACATTAAGTTGCTTCCATCTTTCGGCTACTGTGAATAATGCTACGGTGAACATAGGTGTACAAATATCTGTTTGAGTCTGTTTTCAGTTTTTGGGTATGGATCGGATGGTAATTCTATGTTTCACTTTTCTGGGAACTAACCTTATTTTAAAACCAATAAGAAACAAAGTTTCTCTAGGTTATCCATGCTCAAACCTTGAGAGTCAAATGCAATCTAACCAGAAGCTTCCTTTAGGCCCCAGGGCTCAGCAATGATCAGAAATAGGATATTCCTGAGGCAGCCACAAAAGAAACTGTTCCAGTGACTGGGAAGTACTGCCTGCCTTATCTCCCTTCAGAGGTGGCCATCAGTGCACCCTGACTTTGCCGACTTGAGAAAGTCACAGCATTTGAAGAGCACTTCCATCCTCCAGCTTAATAAACAGAATGAAGGGCTCTTGGACAGGAAAAAAGCTACACACCAGAAAGCAAAAGCTGCAGAGGAATTAGAAAAGGCATCTCCCAACCTGTTCTAAGATGATAGAGCATGGAAGAGTGTTGTCATCACTTGGGATTCAGTGGATTATAGCAGGTCTGGGCAGGTTGGGAACCACCAGGTGGAACAGGATGAGGGCAGATTTGATTGCAGCTCTTTTCAGGTGCGGATCCAGGTAAGTGGGGGTCTGTGTTGATCTGAGCAGTGAAGCACCTTGTTGGGGTGGGGAAGGTGATGCACAGAAGTTCAGACACCACAGGGCCTAAACTTTGGGGATGCCTGAGAGATGCAAGTTAGTATTATATTTAATGAAATATTTACCTAGTTTATGAAACTTAACTTTCTTCTATCTAATCCATGTTTTACAACCCTGCCAGACAAATCTTTGAAAATCACCACCTTGCAAATGACACCTCTCAGTTCAAACTCTTTTACTTCCCATTATTTATAATCATTGCCTCTCAAGGTTGGATAAGAGTAGCCCAAGGCCACTCTCCCCAAAGGAAGAAAGACCCATGATAAACTCGGACCACCTCTGCAGCACCAATTGTGTAGAAAATCTTTGGAGACAGGCACGACTTTTACATCAGAACAAAGAGATGTTACAGAGTAAACGATAGCTGATAGCTGCGTGCAGGTTAGGAATGAAACGCTGGCCTTCTTGGGCTTGAGGGCACCGCCTTGGTAGAGCTGTTGGCGGTGATGGTGGGGGAGTTAGAGAACAAATAAAGATTGAACTCCAAATCCCTAATCTGGACAGTTAGAGCTATCTATCCCTTGCCTGACCCCTGGGAGCCGTCTGTCCAACTGGTTCCTAAACTGCAAAGGCCAGGTCACTCCTTACTGCTTCTGTTTTTAGTCAAAGAATCCTTAACTTTTGGACAAGGCATCCCATCTCTGTTAGTTCTTCCGACAAGTTAGACCCTCTGTGCCTCAGTTTTCGCATCCCGATTATAGTAGGGGTGCCAGGAGGATTACCTGAGTTAACGTGGTAAGGTAGTTTGTTACAGTGCCTGGCTAGCAGTGTGCAGCTTTCTTCTACCTTCCCAGTGTTAACGCATTCATCAGCTCAGCTCAGGCCCACTTGGTCCTTCACACGCGCTGTCAGGGGTAGTAGCTCCCACCCCCACTCCTCCCCAATAATTTCAGAACCAGTTTAGATGTAAACGATAAAGTGTAATTTCGACCGAGCAGCTGTTTTTAAGGTTATCAATTTAATGGCAACGATAAGGTGAAACCCTGCGCATCTGTTTTTGAGTTTATCAGTTTGGGTTCCTGGAAACCTCCAGTGTGTCGAGATAAGGAAACCAATGAATAGCAGCACCTGGGCCAGCCGCAAACCCTCAAAGGGGCAAAATATTAATGAGGAAAAAGTGGGCTCCACGTCCCACATGCCCTTCCTTTCCCATCAAGTTTGCCGCCTCGAGGTGACACGAGCGGAAGCCTGGTCCCTCCTCTGGCGAGCGCGGGGCTGGAGGCGCGGCTTTGGAAGGAGACAGTCACCATACCTTCTCTCCCTCCTGAAGTCCAGCCACCCAAAGTAATCTCTGCTCGTGGGTTGGAGAGTGCCCCGCCCCCTTCCGGTAGCATCCGGCGGCAGAGAAAGAGGAGCCAGACCCCGTCCAGCGATTTAGCACCCCCGCCCCAAGTGCGCCGGAAAGGACTTCCACCTGGACGCCCGCCGCCTGGCGTCCGGGGCGAGTCCCCGCGCGGGGCGGAGACAGCCGGCCTGGGAGTTCGCCCCGCCCCGCCCCGCCCCGCAGTAAACTGACCGTGTGGCAGCCCGGCGGGGGCCTGGAAGGGGAGAGAAGGGGAGGGGAAAAAGGGGAGGAAAGTGGAGCCCGGAGGACCGGAGGGAGGGAGGGAGGGAGGAAGGGAAGGGGCGGAGGCGAAGGGCAAAGTGTGCCGGCGCACTGGGGAGCCTCTGCGCGGGGCGCGTCCCGGAGCCCAAGTTTCAATCGCTGCGTGGAGCCAGCCCCTCCCCTGCCCGGAGCCGCCCGCTAGGGCCGCCCTGAGAGGCGACACCCTTTACGTCCAGGCGGGTGAGCCAGCGCTAAGGCCGACCCAGTACTCCGCTTCCTGCACAGTGGGAGGGATGGTGGCGGCGGGGCGCGGGCCAGCGCAGCCGCCACCGACTCCCACCCGGTCCCGATCACTGTGAGTCCCAGCTGCGCGCTGGGCATGCGGCTGTGGCCCCCGGCCCTCGGACCCCGCGCAGCAGCCGCGAACGCACGCCTCCTCCGAGTCCGCAGCCCGCACCGCCGCTAAGGCGGGCGCCCCCACCATGCCACGGGCTGGGGCGCCCCTGTACGCTTGCCTCCTTGGGCTCTGCGCCCTAGTGCCCAGGCTCCCAGGTAAGCCGCACCGCCCGCTGTGCAAAACTTTGTCGGACACAGAGCCACCGCAGGCGTCTTGGAGGGGTTGGGACGGGAGGCAGTGCCGGAGGGTGGATAGCATCTACTGAGCCCTCCCAGGTGGGCGGGCGGGCTGCCGGGGCTCGGCCTCAAGGGGGTCTTCCGAAAAGCGTGCGTCCCTCGGCACAGTCCCGCCTGGCTGTCGGTCCCGGTCCCTTCCCTGGCTGCGGGGGAGCATTCCCTTCCTGTGTAAACAGCCTTACCAGTTTACTGACCCAGCCCGCGTGCGCCCGCGCCCAGTGCGCGGGAGGGCCGCAGCCGCCCCTGCGTAGGAGCCGGGGCTCTACACTCCCTGGCACAAAGCAGCCCTTGTGACCGGCCGGGGGCCGGCGGGCTGCTGGGAGGCGCGGAGTGATGCCTCCGCTGCCCCGGTCTCGGGACCGCGAAAGGCACTTAGAGGTGCGAGACCCGAAATCTTCGCCGGAGCCAATGCAGGGGCACACGGATCCACCGGAGGGCTTGTCTCCTGGAACTGCGGGTGCTCGGGGCTCCAGAGCGAATCCGAGAATTTCATTGCGCCCAGGCCCACCCCACCGCCTTTCTTTGAAGATGTAATCCGTCTGCTTCCTCCGCTCAGAAATCCGCAAACCCGATGGGAGACCCGCGTCCCAACGCAGAGCCCCACCTGGGACTTCCCTTTCTGATTTCTCTGCCTGACATTATCCCGCGATTTACAAACATTCCGTGCTGCTCAATCCCCTAACTCTGGAGGATTCTGGAGCGGAGGGCAGGGTGTGCGTGTGATTGAGTTTACTAGCGCGACAACTGCCATGCGCTGGCCGCAGAGTGTTACCTGCTTTAAGTTTTCCGATTCCGGAGAGGGCTGGACGTGGCAGTTAGGAAGTTAGGAGGCCCCAGAGGAAGGATGCGCTGTTGGGTGCTTGGGCTTCGAGGCAGAGGACCTACTCCCACCCCCTCCCCACAAAAGCTGGAATCTCCAAACTTCTCTTTTCCCCTAGGAATTGTGTTGGGTGCTCTATGCACTTTCCAGGCCGACGTTCTGGGTTGCTCCAGAGAGCCATGCGCCCCGCTGCGGAGGGAGGGCAGGGCAGTCTTTCCTACGGTGTCTCATTTACATGAAGGCAGTGGAGGTTTAACTCGGAGAACGCAGGAGGGGTCTGGTCAAACAAAAAACTTCCTCAGGCCTTAATTCAAACTTAATACTGTAGCTAGGTATCTTTTATGGGATAATAATCACTCCAGAGCTTGGAATAGATTAGTGGTTCTCAAACATCCATCTGGCAACCAGCGCCCCTCTGGTCCCCAGGAAAATGCAGAGAAAAAGATGTAGCCAGTGTTCATACATTGGAGTGTTTCTTTGCCAACTAGTTCCCTGCTTCACAAGGATTGTCCTTTAATTTGAAATTCCCTTTTTCTTTAGTGAGAAACTTATTTTCCTTTAACAATTTAAAGTATTAACAGAGGGTAGTTTTTCATTTAATAAAAACTAATCTGACAACCCTATATGTTTCTCCTTTTTCTGTTTTGCTCTTAATGTTCTGTGAAATCCAAAAATTAGGAACTGCTAAAGGAAATGACTTCTAAGTTTCCTTACAGCTGGACATTCTGCGATTCCAATAAAAACTCCTATTTCCACTTACAAAGAATTCTTTCAATAATATTATTTTTCATTTGCATTGTGATTTCTGTTTTTCTGAAGTATGTGTACATTATTACAATGATCTTCATGTTTCAGACGGGCTGAAGAAGGTGAATTGACTTGCCCAGCCTCCTTGCACATCGACCAGAGGGCTTTTTCAGCCCAGTGGCCTTTGTCTTACATGACTCACCTTGGCTGGGAAGAAAGCATTGAGCCATGGTGGTGTATTTCCAGCTCCTTCCGGTTTCCGTTAGGGTTTGCCTCAGAGCTCTGCCAGCCTCGGTGGATGGGCAGAATTGTGGGAGAGCAAGCCCACTGCTGGCCTCCACACCTGGTCATCTCCCTTTTCTGCCCAACCGCTTCTCAAGGTTCACAGGGGCCGACTCACATTCCTGTGAGGTCTCCTAGTTTCCTGGTGGTGCTGAGTCAAGTTCAAACATAGTTTGAAACAGTTTTATTTTTCTTCTTCTTCCCTTTTCTTTTTCTCTTGGGGCCCTGCAGGTACTTTCTCCAGAGTTTGTTTCTGTCTTGCTACTAGGGACATGATTTGAAAGGAAACCCTTCCTTAGTGAAGAAAGAAGTGACCTGCAGGGCCATGCCTGCCTGGGTGTCCCTAGGCCCTTAGCCAAGCTGCTGGTCTATTGCTTTCACCACACTTTCGTCTCTGCTTAATCCAGCTGGAAACAGACTTTGAATTTAAGAGCACTCATTTCAGACAACTCTGGTAGGCTGACAAACCCCCACCCCAGGGTTATCTTCTCTCCGCATCGTCCCACAGCCAAGAGCCTTGGATGGGATGTAGGTTTTGGTGTTCCCACTGAACCAGGGAAGGGTGTCTCTGGGCTGGGGCCCTTGCCTTCTAAGGAGTGGGGAATGTGCCATGATCTCACTGTCGGACTAGGGTCATGTTTGCTATTATAGTGTATCATATTTTAAAATGTTCTTTTAGTAATGCCCTGAAAATTAGGAGGTTCTAAGCCCGGAGAGAGCCCTTTAGTCTAGTTAGTGGGCTCCTGGTGGCAGTGCTCCCCCCACCCCCATTTTCCTTGGTTTGTGATGCAGGGTGGGGGAGGGTCGGGTTGGAACTTGGCTGTGGGTTTGCAGCTCTCCTCAGGTAGCCAGACATAGGTTTAAAAGTGGCAGGACAAGGAAATGCACACGGGGGCCTAGTGTGTGGACTGCTGTTTACCCTGGGTATTTATATTTTAGCTCCATCATCCTTGAATTAGGGGCTTTTTATAAAGGGGATTGAAGCAGAAGAGGGCAGGGTCTAATTAGCTCTAATTAGTATTCCTCTCCTGCTTGTTCTTCATGCTTATTTGGCTCCTGAGGCAACAGGGGGATTAAAATATCTAAGCAGTTGGCAAAAGGCCCCTTGTGCCTGCCTGCCCTGGTGACTACTTTTTCTTCTTCCCCTGTGCACGGACATACTCTGAGAAGTTCTACCGATGTCAGCAACGTGGATGCTCGCACGGTACTTGAATGACCGTGTCCTTTCACGTGGTGGCGAGCAGCTGGGTTCATGGGGCAGGGTCTCTTCTCACAGGTATTTTCGCTTAGCTGGGAATGAGGGCTTTGGAAATCCACGGCTATGGTTTGTTTTCTTTCTTTCCCGTTGGAATGGGATTAACGGCCTTTGTAAATGTAAAGGAATACTTTATGGGTGCCCACTTGTTTGTGAGGTTTCTTGCTTCTGTTGAATGCGGGGCTTGATTCCCGGGCCACCCCATGAAAAGTGTGCTCCAAGACAGGCTTGCCGTGTCTCCTGTGGCAGGTGTTCGGAGGGGCTGTCTGTGGGCTGCCTTCTCCTTACTGGTCCCCCCACTCCCCCGCTCCCAAGTTTTCCAGAGGTGGTTGCTTGTGTCTTGTAGAGCCGGGACCAGCTTCTGTACTTGTCCCTCGAGTTATTCTCAACTCTGGCTCAGAGTGAGCCTGTTAAAACTCAACTCAGGTCACGTTACTCTGCCTGAAACCCTCTCATGGATTCCAAAAGTCCTGATGGTGTCCTGCCAGGCACTCTGTGGACTCTCCCTCCCCCTCCCCCCAACCTCCCTCCTTGACTTTATTTATTTATTTTTTTACCACTTCCCTCCCATCTCACACTTCACTCCAGCAGCATGATGCTGCCTGGAACACTCTCCCAGGGATGCAGGTTGGGCTTCCTCTACCTTCTCTCAGTTGTTTCCTACTCAGCTGAGTTTTCCCTGGCCACTCCCAGCGAAAGCTGCAACCTCCTGCCTCACCTTCTCCCTACCTCCTTTCCTTCCATAATTGTTCTCCTTAGTGCTCATCGCTGTCTAATGTACTTGCTTACCATGTATTGTCTGTCTCTCCCCATGGGAGTCTCCCCGCAGCCTGGACGTAAGCTCAGTGAGACAGGGAGTTTAATCAGTTTTATTCATTTCTCTCTCTTCTGTGCCTAGAGCAGTGTCTGATTCGTGCTTGTCGAATGCATAGATGGTGGGGGTGGGGGATGGGCTTGTCCCATCCTTACCTCCTCGCTGCCTTCTACAACTAGCTTTGAGGTCAGGAGCTCTGCATGTAGCTTAGGAAGAAACATTCCCGGGGAGAGAGAACCCATTTAAATGTCAAGATTTGGGGGAGGCGAGAATCTGTAGTAGAGACCATTTAGTTGAATTGTTTGCATGAAGATGCTGAGGCCTGGGAAGATAAAGTGACTTGTCCAAGGTCACGCAACCAATAAATGACAGAACAAGTACTCGGATCATCCAAATATGCTCTCCTCACCGCATGATTCCAGCCCAAACGTCCTTCCCTCTGTGATGGCTTCTCTGCAGCCCTCAGATGGGGCAGGATTGGCCTGTCCTTCCCTTGGCTCATAGTGCACATGGGGACCGCGAAGGGGGTCTGTCTCGGCTGCTACAAGGTGCATTGCCCTGGTCCTACATACCTTGGTCCCTGATGCAACCACGTGCTTCCCAGGGAGGGTGTCCACCCTGTATACTCATTATGCTTTTCCCACCATCCCAACTGCATAACTTCAGGTCTCCTCTCCCCGCAGCCAGCAGGGCCATTCGGCTCGGTACTCACTTTTATTATTCCATGGAATGTTTGGATCAGGAAACTTCAGCTGCTGGATATGTGCTTCAGTAGGTGTTTTCTGACCTTGGACATGTGTGCTAGGAAGAGGCAGAATGGAGAGGGCCTGGTCTGGACTGTGTGTGGGGGAGGGGGCAGGCAGGAGGGGTTGGATCGGAAGAAAGAAACATTTCATGTATCTTGAAGGAATGATCATCCAGACACGATAGCCTTCTGGGCATGATTGATGAAAGAGGGGTGAGTCAATGAGCTTCAGAGGGAGAGCATATTTTTAGATTACAGTTTGCAGTAAACCCCTGGCTTCAGAAAGCTGCCTGCAGTTGAAATTGAGTTGGGAATAGTCACTGTGCAAACAGCAACTAAGAAGAGATGTGGCCACCTTCTGGACTGCTAGTGCCAGTTTCCGTGACCCAGACACAGCACTCTGACATTTATGACCTCCAGCTGTTTAGCTTTTTATTCATTGCTTCCTTCCTTTCAAAATGCTATTGGTGCCCAGTGACTCATCCAGCTAGATTCAAACTGCCTGAAATATTAATAGGTGGAGAGAGGAGGGATGCCAAAGGGAGTGACTCCAGCGCTGGGACACGTGTCAGCACACAGCCTGTGCCCTTGTGCCTGGAGTGCTTGTCTGCTACCTGGCACCTGGCAGGCTGTAGGCTTTTGGGCAGCAAGGCCCAGGTCACTCATCTCTGCACCTCTAGTCCCCTGTAGGCCACTGCTTGGCACACTTAGTGCAGATTTTCTTGAATTTGAATTTGTTCCAACAACAGCCTAATTTTAGAGGAATCATTTTGAGTGCAATATCACTGCTTTACTATCGTGCAGTGAAGGTACTGTAATGAAAACAGTCAGCGATGCCGTGTGACAAATGTGTCATAGTTACTCACTAGGTTTGCATGCCAGATGTCTGTCGCATGTCAGCCTCTTCAGTGCTGTGTCTGAGGTCTTTTAGGCTGGCAGAGCCGAGGACCGGAGCCCAGTCTGATCTGGGTCAGCGCTGAGGAGCTCTTACTGCCTCCAGCCCAGGGCTCTCCCACCCAAGCTCCCAGAGCTCAGTGATGAGGCTGTGGTAACTAGAAGGTGGTGATTGGGAATCTTTGTGGATTGGAGCAGAGGTATAAATGAGATATCTGATCTCAGGTTTCTTTTGGTCAAAGGCTTGTTGGTGATATCTTCCAGAAGTCATTAGAACTCGCTGGTCACGTGGCTTTGAGTCTGGGATGGCAGGAGGACCACCGAGCACATGCCCCATGTGGGTACCTGCTGGCTGGCAGGCTTTCTGACCTTTTTCTTGTAGACTGGCCTCCTTGTTTCAAGTTACTTACTCTTGTTTTTCATGTTTTTATCTATAAAATGAGGTGACGAGCTCATCTTAGAACAGTTTTAGTGGCAAGGGTCTCTAGTTCCCTGATTTTACGGTAATAATGTCCTGCAGCAAAGCAGCCGATAGGCTGCCGGGGCCTAGGGGCCTGACTGCGTGTTCGGGAGCCAGGAGAGCGGGAGGAAAGTCTCTTTCATTCTAGATTTCATCGCTCCCCCCTCAGAGACCGGTTTCTGACAGGTAAGGGAATTTAATTAAAAAACTGGGATTTTGAAACTTACCCTGCACACATCCCTTTTTTAAGGACTTCCGAGCCTATTTAAATGCTGCTGAAAGCAGGATGCAGGCAGGATTCTAAGGTTTTCTTGGTCAGCGTTTGGGCCTGGGACAGCTCTTCGTGCTCAGAGGAGGTTATGCACCCTGGTTGGTCCCAGCTTGTTTCTCCTGGAAAGTGTGCTCTGAGTCCAGGGCTGGGCCAGGCAGACCCTGCTGCAGGCTTGGCTGAGAGATGGTGTCTGAGCAATGCCAGCTCCGTGGGTGTGAGGCAGGGGTCCCAACACTGAGGGCTGGTGGGGACGAGGGGCCCCAGGGTCTGGGCTGTGCTCTGTGGCTGGTGGAAACCAACACTTTCACCCTCAAAGCCACCCCTCACCCCTTCTTCCCAGCACTCAGATCCTGCCAGTTTTTCCTCCCTCCTGCTCCAGCAACCATTCTTATCCCTTGAACAGTGTAGCTTCTGGTGTCACCCGATTTCTGTGGGTTTTTCCTTCTTGTGACAGAGGAGACACAAGGAGTTAGAATTAGCAAATTAGAAAATGCTAGAGTTTCAAGATGGCTTAAAATAAATGTCATGATGGTGTTTAGTGGAGATACAGAACTTACACCACCTACCCATATTTTTCTTCCACTCTCCCTTTTTCACCTGTTTGACTCTTTCACCGCTTACTGTCTAGCCCTTCTTCCTGTGGCTGGTGGTCCCAGGTTTTCCTTATTCCATCCATTGTGCCTCAGGCAGTGACTGGGAGAGACCAGTGGGTCTGTTAGTGCTGTGAGGACCAAAGAGAGTCATTTCCACTGGAGAAAAACCATCAAGTTCTGATCTTGGTTGAAAGAAATCTGTCCCGATGTTTTAGAGGAAGGAAAACACAGGGATGATATGTTTCTTCAAGGGTACCTGTGCTGTGGGGCGGGAAGGAGAGGGGGTATCAAGGTGGGATGGAGGGAGGAGAGGGGACAATGGACTTAACCTCAACACTACAGTTGAGTCTGCCTCAGGGGGCCCTCCGCAGATTAATGGCAGGGGGAGATGACCTGAGTTTGAAATAAGTAACTTTTACAACACTAAAGCAATTTCCTTCTAATCTTGGTTTCTGATATTTTTAAAGTAGGGATGGGCTTTGAATTTGATCAAGCCTTTTTATTACCTACTGAGATGACGACATGGTTTGTCTTATTTGACCTACTAGCAGATATATTGAATTAGTGGATTTCCTTTATTTTTTTTAACTTGTTTTAAAAAGATTTTAGAGAGAGGAAGGAAGAGTGAAGCATCAATTTGTTATTCCACTTATTTATGCATTCATTGGTTGATTTTTGTATGTGTCTTCAGTGGGGATTGGACCTGCAATCGTGCTGTTTTGGGATGATGCTCTAACCAGCTGAGATACCCAGCCAGGGCCTGGATTTCCTCTATCTTAACCCAGCATTGTGTACCTGGGCTATGTTCTTCTTTAAGGGCTGTGCTGCCTTGCTTTGGTGTGCTATGGATTTGGTGTGATACCACCTGATTTAGGTTTTACTTCTTTCTTTCTTTTTTTTTTTTTTTGTCATTTTGGCTGAATTAAATGCAAAGGACCTATTTTCCCTCAGGGAGAGCCTATTGTAATGGGGAGGGGTCTGGAAATCCAGGTGGGTCCAGCAGAAGAAATGGGAGTTGCTAACACAAGTGTGAATGCTCCATGGGTGCCTCAGAAATGTCGGTGTTTAGCTTCAGCCCGTGAGCCTTAACCTGCAGTTAGCAACAGGGCCTGGCACCCTGCAGCGAGGCCCCCTGTTAAAAAGGAAGTGACTCCTCCCCTCCCATTCAAAAAAGCCTCATCAGTAGGGATTATAGCGAGGAACTAATTAGTGCATCTTCATCTTGCTCTAAAGGTCTCAACAGATGTACTAGTGGAAGTGCCACCTCTTGTGAAGAATGTCTGCTAATCCATCCAAAATGTGCCTGGTGCTCCAAAGAGGTATGTGGGCGGTGGGGGCAGGGGAGGAATGCTCTGGGGGGAGGGAGGGGTGGGCTGTGCCATAGCACACGAGTTGATTGCACAGATAAAGTGTGTGCAGACTCTGCAAGTTGCCTTCTCCTCTTTCTCCCATGAGATGACAAGAGAAAAGCTGCGTTTTAACATGATCCGTTAAATCGGCTCTCTAAAATTGGCTCTTGAGAGTTTTAATTCTGTTTTAGGGAAATGAGGCCTTCCTTTCCTTTTGGGGGGGGTGAGGGGGACCCATTATGACTCTTGTATAGTTTTCTGCTGTTTAGGCAGAGACCTGAGCTTATGCAGTGAGCTTGTTGCATAACGATTCAAAACGAGCCTGGGTGAGTGACCTGTCAGTGGGTGCTGGTCACCTTAACATGGCTTATGTGAGGATGAATGGGATATCATGACCTGGCCTTTATGGAATGGTTTTATTAAAAATAATAGCTGCTGTTTCCTCAAGCCCTATGGGAAGGAGTGTAAGCTTGGGGTGGTGATAAGCAGATTCTGTCCTAAAGCAGTGCAAATGTCAAGGTTGGTGGGCTAGTTGGAAAATAATCAATTTCTAAACTTCCTGTCTTAAAGAACATTTCTGGGTCATTTTTCTAAACTGTTGCTACAACCATGGAACATAAGCCCTTCTTGCACTTGTGCACAGTTAAGGTTATTTTTGAAAGAGCCCAAAGCTTGGCATTTTAGACTGCCTCCGCCTCCAGTTCAGTGGGACCTGAGTTCAGTGCCTGTCTGGAAGACCAGGAGTTGGCCTCTGGGAGGTCAGGCATTGCCTTGGAAGTCGAGGGAGTTCTCTGGCCTGCACTGGCTGCAGATGGTCCGTGGGGACCCCTACCAGATGCTGTACCCTGCGTACACGATGTCTCTGATCATCACAGCAGCTCTGTCAGGGAGGTGGTAGTACACGCATTTTATTGATGAAGAGTGGAGGCTGAGAGAGGTAAAGCGTCTCTTTCCAGGACACGTGATGCTCTGAAGCTGGGGTTTGAGTCTGGCTTCTTGGGTGTCTGAGCCAGAGTGCTTTCCAATAGGCTGCACTGCCTCTTACGTGTGACTGCCCCAGAATTTTTTCTAGTAGAGAGTAGGATTATGACACAAGAGCTTTGAGAGAGGATTCTCCCTAGTGTCTAAACCCTTCACTGATTCGTGTTTAATTAGTGTCTTTGTTATGAATGCTCTTTAAAACCTTTCACTGCTTTCCTATGACCTGCAGGACAAATCCGAGCTCTATGGCCACTGCCTGTGTCCCCACCATCGTCTCTTGCCCACCACCAACACTTGAGTCAGAGGAAAGCACCTTAAGATCCCTAGAGAGCCCTGACTGATGAACATGCACGTGGTTTTCCCTGTGCTCCTCCTCCTCCTGGAGGGCCTCCTGGCATTCCACATCTTCCCCTGATTAGCACCTTGTCTTCTGGTTTCCAGAAATCAGTCCAAGCCTCATTTGCTCTATGAAGACTTTCATGGTTTTCCCTCAACACATCTATTCATCCCTTTACCCATTCATCTATCTGTCCATCCATTTGATACGAGAATGCAAGGTCTTTCCACCAGGATGTTAGGGCAGGAGTTTTATCTGTATTCTTCATTGCCATATCCAGCACCCAGAATGGACACGTAGTATTTACTCAATAATTATCGATGGAAGGAGTTCATTAAATGTCTGTTAATGGTGGGTCTGCATGTGCAGGCCCCGACCACTTCTTTGTCTCCCAAACTGTGCTCCTTCAGTAGTGCTCAGAGACTCATGTTCTGTTCCTTTGTTCCCATGCCTGTTACCTTGAGAACCTAAGCCACATCTTACTTGTCTCAGCATCCCCAGATCCAGCTAAGAAGCTGGCAGGAATTCATCTTTGATAAAGAGGCCCACTAAAAAAGACATGGAGTTAGAGGGCCAAAGGCTAAGTATCAGTTTTGCCACGGTTTATTCTCAGCGTCTTGATGTATAAAATGAATAAGACACTCCCACTGTCCAGCATTATTGGGAGTGTAAGAGGAGACCAGTGCTGGAGAGGGCTTGCGGATGGGACTGCTGGTCAGCCCAGCCTCTTGAGTGACTGAATGAGAGTTGTCCAGCAGACTGCTGTCATCAATGGATATTTTCTGTGAAATGTGGGCAGTGGGATCCGGACACCAAGATCATTGTTTATTTTAGGAATTTCCTTTCTTGTGTTAGTATTTCCATGAGTCTGTCAGCCTGATATTGACAGTGAATGACATTATTCTGAGGAGCTTATCACTGTCCCAAGCCCACTCTTGGGTTCCCTCTCTAGCCTGTTGGGCTCCCTCTGCTTAGGTAGAGCCTCATTCTTGGCTTCAGAACTTTCCATGAGGCCTGTGCTGGAATGCAGCTTCCCATCTTTGTTGGGAGGTAACTTTCCTGGGGACCTGAATGTGTTTCGGGGAGCAGGGTCTGGAGAGTTCAGGAATGGCTTCGATCAATCCCTGCCCCTTAGCAAGACAGAATGAGTGTGCCTTCTTAACCATACATCCCAGGACATCACCGAAGAAGTGAGGTATCTATATGCCAAGAGCCATGTGTGTGTTTCGAGGGCTCGTACCAAGTGGATGGTGGAGGGCCAGGTCCCTAACCAGTGTGTTCTAGTGGATTCTGATCTTTGGGGATTAATCCCAGCACACATTCCATTCGGACCCCCCTGCTCTAGATCCCACAATAACTTCTTTATTTCATTGAGATGGAGGTGGAGCTCCCTACATTTAACACCCCTGTAACCTATTTCCACCCCCTCCACCCAGTCCGTCCTCCCCGTACTGTGTTCTCTCACAGGTGTCCTCACGTACTCCAGCACAGCGCTGCACACTGGTTCTCTCCACCCCGTTCTGCTGCACGGCCCTAAGATCCTGGCTGTCTTGTCTTTGTTTTCTAACATAGTTTACCGGGTGGCTTCAGACTTACCCTCAGGCTTTATGACCAGAGTTGCCAGACTCGCTCACCTACTTGGAAATGAGGGTGTTTAGTGGACCGCCTGTCCTCACCTGCCTGCACTGCACACCTCGGCCCCTGTCCCTTGTGCTCCGTGACTCCCTGGGCATTTCAGCCAGCCTTGGTCCCTGCTTCTCAGCCAGCTTGAACACTTACGTTGTGTGTACTGCGCAATGTCAAATACACAGCGAACTCAGGCAGCTTATTTTCTATTGTGTTCTTCGTTTTCTTTAAATCCCCACCCAAGGATATGTTTATTGATTTAAAGCATTTTTAAAAAAATCTTTTTAGAGAGGAAGGGAGAGGGAAACATCGATGTGAGGGAAACATCTATTGGTTGCTTCTTCACACACCCTGACCAGGGATCGAACACTCAGCCTAGGTATGTGCCCTGATTGGGGATCAAACCTGAAACCTTTTGGTGCACAGGACAACGCTCCAACCAACTGAGCCACGTGGCCAGGGCTGTCCATCCATCATTTTTTTAAAGTGGAGATTTGCCTCTGTTCTAAGACTCCAAGTTTCACAACACAGCCATCTATAAAGAAGAACGAACTGGGAAGAATGTGTGTGGGGGCTTTAATGGCGAGGTCTCAGGGCAGCCCATGTTATTTCCACCCACATTTTCCTGTTTAAAACCCAGTCATATCCCTAGGCCTAAGTGCAAGGAGAACTGGAGATCTAATCCCGCTGTGTTCTGGGAAGAGAGGGAGGGTGGGTTTTGTCGACTGGCAGCCTGTGCTGGGGGCACGGAGACTGATGTGCCTCCAAGGGGATGGCGGTGGATGAGAAGCAGCAGGGCTGAGGGACCATGTTCCCTGTGGGATAGAAAGCAGGGTTGATGGGAGGGGGAGAGGAGGCAAAGGCAGGCAGGATGATTGAACTCGGGGCTGGGGCAAGGGGGGAGGCTATAGGGCGTGAAAGGGAGACACCTTGGGGTGACATGGCCTTGTGCGGTGTAGGCTGCTGAGAAACGGGAAAAAGAAGGACCCAACAGGCAAGGCCGCCCTGTGGGAGGCCTATGACGTGTGGATGGGTAGAAATAGTGTCAGGCATGGAAGACTTGAGGAAGCCTGGGCTGGGGTGAAGGTGTTTGCCTTGGAGGTGGACGTGGAGAGGAAGGAATGAAGTCAGTAGGGGTGGAGGCAGGAACATGGAGGCAGGGCAGGGGGCAGCAGACGGGTTAGAGGCTGGGAAAGAGGATGGGCTGACTGGGCCTTCTGGGAAATTACAGTAGCAGGGAAAGTAGAGGTGACATTATCCCTGTTTTCCTTTGAGTTAGGAAAAAAAAGAGCATTTACTCCAGCTCACAAATAAAATATAGATTCTTGGAGAGAACATCTCTTTGTGGTCATGAAAGGGATAATCTTGGCCTATTGTAGATGCTTGATAAATATTTATTCAATGCGTTAGGTCAGCCAGTTGAAGGCTGACAAAGGGATTTCTCTGTCCCCAGGCAGGAAGTGCATGTGGTGGCCTGTGGCTGGTGCACAGACTTCGGGTTGCATCATTTACCTTCTTTCTTCCCTCCCCCTTTCTTCCAAACCCATGAGGGCTCTGCCAAGCCCGGGCTGCAGCCTTGGCAGGTCAGAGAGCCTGGCCTGGTTGTGTCACAGGAGAAAGGCCAACTGCAGAGGACACCAGCTCCCCACTGTGCCCACTTCTCTGTTTACCAGTTTGCTTTTTCCCTCTTCATCCCAGGGACTGGCCTGGTTGTCTTTATTTCCTGCTTGGATTCCTCTTCTCCCAGGGTTTGCAGTTTCAAACAAACAAAAATCTGTTCTTGCCCCCCAAACAACCACCCACATCTTTGTAGGGCTTTAGCCTTCAGCAGGAGTAGGCAGCATGGTCTACAGATGTAATGTAATGACCGTGCGGCAGAAGAACCTGAATGTGCTGGTGGAGACGCTGTACTGCTCTACTAAGAGCCAGCTGAGCACTGGCCTTGACTGTGGGAAAAGAGATTTTTAAAAAAATACATTTTATTGGTTATGTTATTACAGTTGTCTCAATATTTCTCTCTTAGCCCCCCTCTGCCCTGTACACCCCCTTCCCCCCAGCAATTCACCCCTTAGTTCATGTCCATGGGTCGTGCATATAAGTTCTTTGGCTTCTAAATTTCCAATACTATTCTTACCCTCCCCCTGTCTATTTTGTACCTACCATTCATGCTACTTATTCCCTGTACGTTTCTCCACTATTCTCCCGCTTTCCCTGCTGATAACCCTCCAGATGATCTCCATTTCTGTGATTCTGTTCCTGTTCTGGTTGTTTGTGTAGTTTGTTTTTTTTTACATCCAGTTGTTGATACTTGTCAATTTGTTGCCATTTTAATGTTCATGGTTTTGATCTTCTTTTTCTGAAATAACTCCCTTTAACATTTTATGTAATAATGTTTTGGTGATGATGAACTCCTTTAACTTGACCTTACCTGAGAAGCACTTGATCTGCCCTTCCATTCTAAATGAAAGCTTTGTTGGGCAGAGTAATCTAGGTTGCAGGTCCTTGCCTGTCATGACTTGAAATACTTTTTTGCAGCCCCTTCTTGCCTCCAATGTTTCTTTTGGGAAATCAGCGGATAATCTTAAGGGAACTCCTCTACAGGTAACTAACTGCTTTTCTGTTGCTGCTTTTAAGATTCTCTCTTTATCTTTAACCTTTGGCATTTTAATTATGATATGTCTTGGTTTGTTCCTCTTTGGGTCCAACTTGTATGGGACTCTCTGTGCTTCTTGGACTTGTATGTCTATTTCCTTTGCCAAATTAGGGAAGTTTTCTTTCATTATTTTTTCAAACAAATTTTCAATTTGTTGCTCTTCCTTTTCTTTCGGCGTCCCTCTGATTCAGATGTTGGTATGTTGGAGGTGTCCCAGAGGTTCCTTATACTCTCCTCATTATTTGGAATTAGTTTTTCTTCGTGCTGTTTTGGTTGGGTGCTTCTTTCTTATATTCCAAATCATTTATTTGAATTCCAACTTCCTCCCCTCCACTGATGGTTGCCTGTAGATTTTTTTTTTATTTCACTTAGTGTAACTCTTATTTCTTCCTTTATATTGTTACCATACTCAGTGAGTTTTGAGCATCCTGATCACCAGTGTTTTGAACTCTGCATCTGATAGGTTGGTTATCTCTGCTCCATTTACTTCTTTTTCTGGGGTTTTGATCTGTTTTTTCATTTGGGCCATATTTCTTTGTCTCCTCAATGCAGCAGCCTCCCTGCATTTGATTCTGTGTGACTCCCTGTCTTAGTAATGTGGCCTATTGTAGAAAAGGCATCTGTAAACTGTGTGGGGCAGAGCCTTAGGTAATTGCCAGGGCTGGGCAACCCACTTCACCCCTTTGTGACTTTGTGTGCAGGGAGGGTTCAGAGAGGGGACGATGCTGCTACCTAGATTCTGGAGGTTTGTCCAGCACTCAGCTTATTTCTAGTCACTTCACCCACTTCCCAGATGTGACTGTCACTCTTCCAGCTGTTGCCCTGGTGGTGAATCTCAGAGTGGGTAGGTTTACATACATTCTAAGTCAGTGTGGGCCCTTTAAGCTGAGTCCCCTGAAAATCTAGCGGTTTCTTCTGCCGCCCCAACACCCACTGATTTCTGTAGCCTGAAGTTATGGGGGATTTATCATCCTGGTGCTGGAACCCTGAGCTGTGCAGTCTGGCCTCAAGCTGGGATCACTCATTCCCAAGGTATCTCTCCTGATTTTTATCCATCACATGTGAATGTGGGATCAGCTGATCCACTGCCACCGCCTCTCTGCCGCACTGCAGCCCCACACCTCTCCGCCCATCTTCTAGAGGATGGCCTAGATGTGCCGCACTGCAGCCCCACACCCCTCCTACTTACCTAGATGAATGTGTCTTCTTTAAGCCCTGTTGTCATACTTCCATACAGCTTGATTTTCTGACAGTTTGGGGTGTTATTTGTTTTGAGATCTAGTTGTAATTCTTTTTGTGGTTGTGCGAGAAGGTGAAGTATGTCTACCTGCCCCTCCATCTTGACCAGAAGTAGGAGAAGAGATTTTGATTAAACAACAGTCAACCTCGTTATATGCCATGGGTAACAGGGGATGGAGGGAATAGAGAGGGGCAGGTTACAACATGGTGCAAATACCAGTGTTGTAACAAATTAAAAGGATCTAAATTTGGAACACTTCCCTTTTGAAGTTCCTGTTCCCATTCTGTTGCTTCTCTTGGTAATTTGCCTGTAATGAATGCAGTTACTCTTTCTGAGTTCTTTGGAGAGTTGATGACAAGGTTCTGGAGACCATGGACAGAGGCTTCCTTCATGAACAGAAACCTCTTCCAGCACTGAGCACCAGGAGCACCTGCAAGCAGTCGAGCTGTGTCTATCTTCTGAACTTGTTTCCATGTTGAGATGAAGTCCCCTACCCCCACCTTCCATACCCATTTTTCTGCATGATTGTTTATCCTCCAAGTTTGATAAGTGGCAAGAAGACCTCTGTATGCGGGGCAGCAAGGAGATACAAAATTCAGAGGGCTAGAATCTGTGTGCCCAGTTAGTGTTTCTGCTGTGGAATCCAGCAGTGGCCCTGCCTGAGATGACGTAAAGATTTCTGGACTTGGGTCTGAGAAGCTGAGGCCGACCGAATTTGGACTCCTCTGGTGAACTCAAGCGTGTGGGCATCTCATCCGCAGAAGTGTGGGGCTACCCTGGCTGGTGGGGCTCAATTGGTTGGGTGTCATCCCTCAAAGCAAAAGGTTGCAGGATTGATTCCCGGTGAGGGGACATGCCCAGGTTTCGGGTTCTGTCCCGTCGGGTGCATACAAGAGGCAACTGATTGATGTTTCTCTCTCATGTTGATGTTTCTCTCCCTCTCTTCCTCCCATCCTTTCTCAAAACACCCCCCAAAGTGTGGGGCTGACTGATACCTTGTAACTTGCTTTATTCCCATACCTGGTGGAGGGTCCAGGTGTCAGGTCTCTGGGACCTGAAGGCTCTTAGCACATCAGACATTGGGATGTCATCCATGTGAGGAGGATTTTCTTAATCATGAGTCTTCCTTTTCTCTAAGGGTTTGTCATCTGGGGCACTTGCTCTCACTGGATGCGGAGCTTGGAACTGTAGGTATTGAGACATTGCCTTTACAATGTTTGGGTATCTCAAAGGTCATAACCTTCCCAGCATTTGTCCATGGCCTCTGTGGTTTTGGTTTCTTCCCTTTAGATGTGCACATGTCCTTGTTTAAAATGAAAATATCTAGAAACGATTTCAAGGGCATAAAGGAGAGGCCCTTGAGCTTGTGCAGTGATACTTCCTTTGGCTTCTGCAGCAATCTCTGTCCTTTTCTTGGACGATGAGAACCTATGGCTAGAAATTAACCACGGTCATTTTCAGGCTCCGTGCCATAGGGGCCTTCAGCTGTGGAGGGAATCCTGCTGTTGAGGCAGCTGCCTTACCCTCAGAAGGTTCTTCAGACCTACCCTGCCCAGAGGTGCCTCAGCTTGTATCTTTGGGGCCCTAAAGCTCTGGAATAATGACAAGATTTGATATATAGTTAAGAGTGTCTCAAGGCCTGTTGAACACATCAGGAAGGCCATTGGGCCTGCCCCAAGTAGTAAGAAACTGACCTTTGTGAAATAAGATTTTGACAAACTGATGCTACAAATGAACGGCACTGAGACCAGACCTAAATTTGGTACAGATGCCATCATAGGATGTCCTTTACTGTCAGTAAAGCTGGGGCTGCTGAGAAGGGGCTGCTTGGGCTGTCACATCGCTGATTGGTTGGCACTTCTGAAGTCATCCTGCAAGTTGCAGTTTTAATGTGGGCAGTCATCGTTCTCACACTGAGAACTGGGAGCATTGCAGGAGTTCCTGGTCCTCCCTGCTGGTGCAGCAAACTTCAGGGAAGCCATGTGCATTGGAGCTGAGGTTCGACCGCAGCCTCGAAGACTGGGATTAAGGAGAAAGGGGGAACACTGCCACCAAAGGGGGAATGAAGAGGGCTTTTCTCCTAACATCCTAGAGAACAAAGAAGCCCCAGAGTGCAGTTGGAAAAGCCAGCTGCACAAACAAGGTTATAATTGGCATAGGTGAGGGCTGCCTCTGAGTTCTTCGGGTCTGGGAAGTTAAGACCTGGACTTTGAGTCTCCTGACGGTCCAGCAGGTACATCTTCCCTGACCAGCAGATGGCCCTGTATAAGTCCTCCATCAAGGACTGGTAGTCTGTCAAAAACCCCTTTGGGCAGGACAGCCAAGAAGGTATAGGCAGCAGGGGATGATCTCAGTGACCAGCCTGAAGGCGAATGACTGAGGCTGTGGATAAGGAACCATGCAACCACTTCCTCCTCAGACTGAGGCAGACTAGCTTTTTGACCTGGTCTGTTCCAGAGTGTGAGCTTCTTGAGACCATGGGAGGGGCATCAGGGGTCCCCTTCACTCTGGGAAGACTGAAGGTGCTTTCCTTGCCAACCGCTGGTGGCAGGGATCTTCCCGGGACTGGTCAAGACAGGTGCACCTTGGCAATCAGAAGTGGACCAAGGATCACCAGCTCCTCAGAACTGGAGGAGCTGGCAGCAAGGCCCAGTGCTTCAGCAAGACGTTCAGAAGTTCTCCAGCTGAGGAAGCTCTGAGCAGGCAAGTCCCTGAGCCCTTCCAGCTCTGGACAGCTAATTAGACCTCTGCCTCAGACAGTGCGGGACAGACCGACAGCCGCAGGGCCCGCAGGAGGTTGGTTCCCTCCCTCCACACCTGTGCTTTCTTACTGCTTTGTTAGAATTGTTTCGTCAGTGTCAACCCTGGCCACTGGAACCCCGTTCTGGAAACCCTAGCTTAGAAGTCATTGTGTAATTTCAAGGATACTTACTTTAAGCTAGAATAATTGTGGTTCTCTCCTTCTTCCACAAGTGGCTGTGGAGGCAGCTACACCTATGACGCAGTCCCTGAGGTTTTGATAGGCAAGATCTCCAAGGGTTCAATACAGAAAGTTAAAAAAAATCCAGTTGTAAAACACACACAAAACAAAACAAACAAACAAACAAAACTCATGGAGGCCCAGAACAGCACATCCGGTTTTACTTCTTTAAAAATACTTTGAAGTCATTCTTCTTGACTTCTTGATCTGGAATCTTGCAAAGACTCCAACAGACATTGACTAGCCTTGGGGCGTCCTAGTCATGACCAAGGGCGAGTCCGTCTGTGTGTTTGTGTGTCTGCCAGTAGTGTAGCTTCTGATAGCAGTCAAGGGACACTTGACCCATTCAAGGCTTTCTGGCAAAGCGTCACAGAGGGGAGTGGAAGGCCAGTATCCAGACTGCCCCAGCCATCACAAGGATCAGCCAGCACAGCAGTGGCCGGCACCCAGCCAACGGGAGGAGGTGACCTTGGTTTTCACATCTGTCAGTGAAAGGTGTTTGGAAGGAATCCTGGGTTTGCTTTGCCATTTAAAAGTTTCACTACTGGAAAATGATCAGTATTTCTTGTTGCCATATATTAAAACAAAGGATGTTATTTCATTTTAAAGTTAATGACCCAAACTTGTGGTGCCCCACATTAGTTGGGTCATCCTGATGCCCGCCCCGCTCAAATTATCTTAAGAAAAGAACTATTGTTCTTATCAATGTGGTTTTATTGTTCAAATAGCAATAAAGATAAAAAAGAAAAATAATCATTTTAGTTCCTCTACCCTAATACCTCAACTGTCTTCATTTTAAAGTTTTTCTTGAACCCTAATGCAGATACAACTATATTTTCTGATTTTTTTCTTAGTATAAATGTTTTGAAATTTCTGTTTAGTTTTCATAATCATTGGTAATGGCTCTGCCATCTATTGAAGTGATAAACCATACTTTTCTTATGGTTTAGGGATTTAGGTTTACAAATTTATAAGATTATATTATTCTAAATAACACTGTAGTACAGATCCTATCAAGTTTCCCTTTCTTTTGATTTTGTCTTTGGATTAATTTTGAGGAGTAGACCCCCAGTCAAAGGATATGATATGTGTTGCGATGTTGTTTTCCCGGTGTCTGTGCAGCGTCAGTGTCTACAGTACAGACAGACGAGTGAACAGTTCCCAGGGGAACCACCAATCGCCCGAGTGACGACTAACTTGGACACTTACATCTTTCAAAAAATTTTAACTATACAACTTATGACCATTTCTGTTAATTCTCTCCTGCTAATCATGTAGACAGTTAGGCATATTTTTAAAGGAGCATTTTGACATTAACTGAGCCATGAAATGGTCCCTGGCCAGCTGGTTCAGTTGGTTGGAGCTTCATCCTCTGCACTGGAAGGTTGTGGGTTCAGTTCCCAGTCAGGGCACATACCTAGGTTGTAGGTTCAATCCCTGGTTGGGACACATACAGGAGGCAACGGATCAATGTTTCTCTCTCCCTTCCTCCTCCCTCCCTCTTCCCTCCCTTTCCAAAACCAATGGAAGAAAAAGATATCCTCGGGTGAGGGTTAAAAAAAACAAAACTGTGAAACTCAACATTTTTATTATGTGTTTACCATTTACAAAATGCTTTCATATCCAGCCCCTCAGTTCTCTTAATGCTTGGTGGGGTATCTGGGGTACGGATGGTCATTTCTCCACTTTCAGACAATGCAAATGGAATGTAGAGGGTTTGAGGTCAACCAGATGGTGGTGGGTCTACAACCTGAGGTGTAGTAGAGACATTCTGACTGCCCTCTGCTCTCTTCCTTTGTTTCTTTGCCTAGAACTTCGGCAGCCTGCGGTCAGTCACCTCCCGGTGTGACTTGAGGGCAAACTTGGTCAGAAACGGCTGTGGAGAGGAGTTTGAGAGCCCAGCCAGCATCACCCAGGTGCTGTGGAGCCTGCCTCTCAGCAGCAAGGGCTCGGGCTCTGCGGGCGCAGACGTCATCCAGATGACACCGCAGGAGATTGCTGTGAGCCTGCGGCCCGGTGAGTGCCCTTGAGATGGGACATGTGAGTGATGGGGAGGTGGGTGGGGGCAGGCTGGGGATGGGGTTAGGGGAGGTGGAGGAGGCAAGGCCCGGACCCCAGGAAGCAGCATTCAGGGCCCCCAGGGAAAGACAACAGAGCTTTGTCATTTTTAAAGTTGTGGTAAAAAATGTGTGTGACATAAAATTTATCATTGTAATCATTTTTAACTCTATTGTTCAGTGGCATTAAGTTCACTCACAATGCAACCATCACCCCAGACTGTTTCCAGAACTTTTCACATCTTCTCAAACTGAAACTCTGTGCCCATTAAATAAGGACTCCTCATTTCCTCCCTCCCCAGCCCCCGCAAGCACCCTTCTACTTTCTGCCTCAGTGAGTGTGACTGCTCTAGGGACCTCAGATAAGTGGACTCCTACAGTGTTTGTCCTTGTTTGACAGCCGATTTCTCTCCACATAGCATCTTCACGGTCCACCCGTGCTGCAGGGCGTGTGTCGGGTTCTGTTTTTTAAGGCTGGGTTACATTCACTGCGTGTCCATACTGCACTTTGTGTATCCACTCATCCATCAGTGGGCTCTCGGGTTGTTTCTGCCTCTTAGCTGCCGTGAATGATGTTACTGTTTTTTATGGGAGGATGGAGTGAATGCACGTTTCTCAGGGAAAGTGCAACTTCTGGGGGAAAGTACTTTTTCCTGTCAGCAGATTCCATTTAAGTCAATGACATTCTGAAGGGACCAACTTTTAGAGCAGAAGTGTTTTGTTTTATGACCCTGGAGCCTCTGCAGACTCTAGAGTTGATTGTAATATAAGGAAACTAACAGCTTTGCACACCTACTACGTGCTGAATACTTGATCTACCCTAAGGTAGCTAATACCGTCTTACATGAGAGAGTGACCTGCTCTAGTCCTCCTTGTTGGGGCGGTGAACCGACTCGCCCCCAGGCCTTGGTGACTGCGCGGGGGTGGGGGGGGGGGGATCATCGCTGTTTGCAGCCACCACTCCTGCCATCCCCCGCTCCGCATGTTCGAGTCCTTGAATGTTGAAAGATGCATGTGCACAGCGCTGAATTAAGATGCATCACATTGTTGAGAGAAGGAATTTTTCCAAATTCCATTGGTTGTAGCCTTTTTTTCCTAGGCCATCGTCTAGGAAACCATTGGCAGTCGCTGTTTCTAGATGGCTTGCTCAGGTTTCCTGGGAACGGGGCACAGTGAAAAGACGTGGATCTGGTTGGCCATTCTGGGTGCTCGCCCTGGCCCTGCGCCTGGCCCGAGGCCCCGGGCAGTTTCCCCCAGCCTTGGCATCTCAGGGTCTTTCTCGCCTTCATTCCTCGCAGCTGTGTTCGGAGGCCTAAATGAGTTTGTTTTGTGTAAATGCACTTTAAAAAAAGTTAAAATCATTGTTTTCAAAGAGTGATGGGCAGAGATGTAGATGCTAGAGAATCAGCCGGATACAGGTGTGAATGGGGGTTCTTAGTGTCTCTGAAGTGAGTTGAGCACGGCTCTGCCCGTCGGAAGCGCTCAGCAGTGCTGCTTGTTTCTGTTAGAGAGAGCTCTGCGTCATCATGTATTTGAGAAATGTTTTGTTTGCCTATTGAATTATCTTCGAAATACGAAATGAAAGAAGGATGTAAAGGGCCTTGCTGGAGAGAGGCACAGACTACAGGACAGTGCAGGGATTCATGCTGGGTTTAGTTGAAGTTGATATTTTTGTGAGTCATTTCACTGTAAGTGACACTTAGCCTTCTTGTGTGGTGAGACGCTGCACTGAGAGAGGAAAGGAAGGGAACCCTTGCAAAGTTGTGGGAGTGGGTGGGAAAGTCAGCTGGCCTCTATGTGGGCACACGCTTGGTGACCTGTATGGAAAAATAATGCATCCTTCTGTGCAGACAGGCTCAGGGTCCAGGGCTTTCACCCAGAAGGGAGGCGGGAGTTGTGGAACATGGTGTGAGATGAGAATGGTTATCAACTAAGGTGAATGAAACATTTTCCTTTTTTTGTAATAACAGTATCATAGTAACTTAAAGGAAATTTTGAGAAGATTAACAATATTATTTTTCTTTTTTACTAGATCCTCTGTATTCACATGTTCATATTTTTCATCTACTTAGAATATATTTATAATTGTATATAGTTTTTACTCAAAACCTTCAAAAACAAGGACAGAAATTCACACCTCCGAAAGAGTGTGGTGTCAGGGTCATCCCGAAGGAGGGAGGCTTTTGTGTCTCTGGGACCCTTGTCCTGGACGGCCCTCAGAGTCTGTGGTGTTCTCCCGAGGACACGCCCTTCGTGGGGGGGCACCGTCAGTCTTTCAGGGTAGCTTTAGCTTAGGGAAGAGCTGGAGGTCACACCAAGCCAGAAATGTCACAGCTTTAATTCCAGTTTTAAAAGTCACAATTAAGGTGTGAGTCTAAGGTAGGGAAACCGTTGTTTGGTTTGACTTATCAACTGGCTTCTGAGACAGCCCCCAAGAGGAGCCACAGAGGTGAGGAGGGTGAGGGCACCCCCTCGGGCAGAGTTCTCTTGACATTGAATTTATGCGCAATACTTAGTTATGTGGAGAGCTCAACATATGCTCCACTAAAGAAAAAAGAAATTTGTCTTCCTTGGCATAGTCACATCTCCTGCTAAGCATTACGATACAGTTCCTGGTGTTCTGGTATCGTGAATAAAATGGGGAACGGGGTCTTGCGTGTGTACAGGCTTGTGTTGGGGTGCTGTGTGCGGCCCCGGCCCTGTGGACAGCGTGCCGATGGCCAGCCCCTTGCTGGGAGGTCAGGGCGAGGGAGGCCTGGCTGCCCTGCACAGACACTCAGAGTGGGGACGTTCCTGTCTGTAGGGATGAAGACCAGGAGCGGGTCTGATGAAACTATGAATTCTTAAAGGTCAGGAACCTTGTGGATATGTTTCTCAAATATAGAAGCACTTGAAGCCAATGATGGCTCTTAATATTTTGAAAATGTTAATATTTAAAGAGAAGTACAGGCAAGCCCCTGGATATTTGTTTATTTTGGGGGAGAAAATGGTGTGTTGCAGTTTATCAAGTGCGTACTTACCTCAGAGCGATGACCCCGCCGCTGGTGGAGGCGTCCGCTGCACAGCGCCTGGGTTTTTCCGTCTTGCCTGTTTAGCGTTGCTCTTGCCTCTCCTCCCTCACCCCGCTCCCCAGACCTCGTCATGAGAGACGTTTGCTGAGTGGCGTGGAATGCTTCGCCAGCCTTCTGTCAGACTAGCCAAAGGCAAGCCTTGGCACAACGTGAGAGACTTCACCAAGGCACAGTTGTGGTTCAAGGATAAGCCTGGAAAAAAAGAAAAGGAGCATTTCCCTCCACTCTAAGCAGGATTTTTTTACTTTGTTTTTCTTTTTTAATGGAGACGCCATCATGCACCATTAAATTCACCCTTTTACAGTGCAGTTTGAAGAGCTGCACAGCCCTCGCCTCTGCTGACTCCGAGAGCATCTTCATCGCCCCGGAACGAAGGCCTGCGCCAGCACTCACGGGCCCTCCTGGACCGCCCCCTCCCCTGCCCCTCCCCCTCCCCACCACACTCAGCCTCGACCTACCACCTGAACTACCCCCATCTGTTTTCTACCTCTGTGGTTTACTTATCTTGGACATTTCTTTTAAATCATATGAGATGTGGCCTTTCGTGTTTGGCTTCTTTCACTTTGCAAAATATTTTCAAGATTCACCCATGTTGTAGCATGTAACAGGACTTCCTTTTTATGGCCAAATAATATTCCACTGCATATAAATAGATGTACCACATTTCAGTTGAGGGACAGTTGGGGTGTTTCCGCTTCGGGACTGTGACGACTCATGCTGCTGTGGACGTCTGCGCACCAGCTCCATGTTGACATGTGTTTTCAATCACCCTGCCTGTGCGGCCAGGAGCAGTGCTGGGTCATGTGGTTATTCTGTGTTTAGCTTTTTGAGGAATTGCCAAACTTCAGGCAGGATTTTGTATAAACACAGGATCATAGTTTCCATTTTGTTTTCAATCCTGAAAATGTCAGGATAACAATCTTAAAAAAGCCTTAACAAGGGACATAAAATCCTTAAGAAAGGACATAAATTTTAGAATAAAGTTTATTGAAATGGTAAAAAGCTAGAGGTGGAGCAATTAGAAAGGTTTTACTTCAGTCATTATTTGCCTGACTCTGTTAGCCTCTCAAAAAAATGATCCTTGATTGGTAGTTTTTTTTAAATTTAATACTTTTTACTTTGAAATAATTTTAGATTCATAAGTTGCAGAAACAGTAGAGAGTTCCTGTGTGCCCTTCTCAGCTTTTCCTGGTGATGACACACCCCATACCCAGAGCGTGCGGTCACAGCCAGGACGGCCGCCCAGTGCCACACTGTTTCCTAAGCCACAGGCAGGGGTTGGGGGGCACCTTTCGGTGCGGGTCTCTGCCAGCACCGCTCTGTGCTGCCTCGTAGGTGCCACTGCCTGACTGAGGTGTGGCTCTGCTGCCCAGACTGACGGTGCACACACGTGAAAAAAGGCTTTGCTGGGCGGGTAAGAGGTTTGCTGTGGACTGAATGTTTGTGTCTTCCCAAATCCGTAAGTTGAAATCCTAACCCCCACTCCCAGGGCACTAGGAGGTAGGGCCTCGAGCGGTGACTAGGTCATGGAGGTAGAGCCCTAATGAATGAGGCTAGTGCTCTAACAAAATAATGAGGCTGCGGTGGGGGACGCTTTCGCTACGTGAGGACAGAGCAAGAAGTGCAGTCTGTCGCTGCAGAGGGCTGTCCCCAGAACTCAGCTGTGCTGGCAGGGACGTCCAGCCTTCTTCAGTGTAAGGACTACACTTCTGTTGTGTAGAAGCTGCCCACTCCATGGTACTTGCTACAGCAGCTTGAACTGCCCCAGACTGGGGTTATTTTCAAGGAAACTCCGGATGCTGAGCCCTAATGCTTGGGGGCAGACACTGCAGAGGGCAGCAAAGGCTCCTTCTGCCAAGAGTCAGGATTCGGGGGTGGAGAGTGGGCTGTGGGGCAGCGTAGCGGGCTTGCCTTAAACCAGGGAGTCCACTCTTTGGTTCTGGCTCTGGGCTTGATTCTGGGGTGCTGTTACCTTCTGCTGCAGTGGACGGAAGAGCTGAAGTGTGCAGTAGCACCCTAATTCCCTGCTTAGCCATAGTCCTATTGTAACATAGCTGTATTTTATGTGTCCAGTCTTTCCGTTTCTGGTAACTCGGGGGCATCAAAAACTGTTTGCATTTATTTGAGGATAGCAAGAGTCTTTATCTTTTGAGGTATTACTTTGTCTTCACATCTGAAAAAATAATCTTAAAAAAACTAAAAGTTCTTGCTGGAGATCTCTTCCAGAAATGTTTGTCATCACATATATGTCCCTAAGGAAGGAACTTTTCACTTTTTATGAGGGAGGGTGGAGAGAAGAAAGCTTTTTTGTGTGTGTTGTTTTTTTAAAAGATTTTATTTATTTATTCATCCATTTATTTATTTATTTATTTATTTAGAGAGGAAGGGAGGGAGAAAGAGAGGGAGAGAAACATCAATATGTGGTTGCCTTTCACATGGCCCGCACTGGGGACCTGGCCTGCAACCCAGGCATGTGCCCTGACTGGGAATCAAACTGGTGACACTTTGGTTCACAGCCCGAGCTCAATCCACTGAGCTACACCAGCCAGGGCCAGCTACACCAGCCAGGGCCAAGAAGAAAGCTTTAAAAAAAAATCCATTTCAGGTGGAGTCCAGCTGATACCTGGTTATGGTGGGGGAACCTCCAGGTAAGAACTGAGCAGTGTCAGGAATTCTGTGACGACACAGTGGGGGCGGTGCTTTGGACACAGGAAAGCAAGGGGCGCACCAGAGGGGCTGTTTGCAGGAGCAGTTTCATTCTCACAGGTGCACGGCCACCGGCTCTTCTTTGGATTTTGCTTTATCCTATTTTCTGAGCCTGCTGCTGGCCCCAAGCTGGGAATTATGTGGAATGTCCCCAGAGAGAAGGGGTGCAGCTACCCAGGGAGATCAGCCCGTAGGGGCTTATGTGGAGAAGAGGGAGAGGAGGGGGCTTATGGGTGGGGATGGTGTCACCAGAGACAGGCCCAGGCCCGGCACCCACAGCGAAGGCGAGATGGCTCTGCACCTGCGAGAAACAGGGCAGGTGGTGACTGGTTTAAAGCCTTGGATGGCACAGGACTGGGGGCTGGGTGTCTGTTGCAGTGTGGGTGAGTGTGCGTGGGCTCCGGACATGTGCCCTGAGATTGTGCATGCACCCCAGACCTTTTCTCAGCAGAGAGGGCACCTCGAACGCAGCCACGGCTTCCCCGTCAGTTTGCGAACCGTGGCGGCCACCCTTGTTGGGGAGTCGGTGCACTGCAGCTTAACTCCCACACTGAGAGTGGGTCCAGGAATGTTGCTCCCTCCAGAATCTGCTGACGGGACATTCCATTACTGCCGAGGCCCACTGAGGAGTGTGTAGCATTTAAAATCAGGCTTGGTTGAGGTAACAATAAACCCTCGTTCTGAACATCAGTGCTATTACTCCCTTTCTGGGAAACTGGAGAAATATTTCTTTTAACATTTGCAGCCTCTGTGTCATGTGGGTGCACATGTTTTCTTAGTGATCAGTTTCTCGTAGAAATGATTTCTCACTTCAGAATAGATGCCCTCTTAGGATACAGGGAAACTATATATCATACCTTTTGTTTCTCTTTGCCTTCATGTCTGGAAAATTTGCGGTCAAATTTAATGCACAAGGCTGTCGCCCTTCACAGTCAAGTTTCTGGCAGAATTTTCTGTCTCTTTTTATCCCCACAGGAAATGGCTTTAATAATTGACTTTGGAGGAACGGAGGCCGCAGTTTTCCTTGTGTAGAAGCATTTGTATGGTGTCCGTATACACTGTCTCTTTTCATCACTGCAGTAATTAACATCCTGCCACTAATCCATAAACTGAGCTGCAAGTCTAAAGAAGCCCAAGGTCTCTGAGTCCTTGGTGACAAGGTCTGGATTCCAGCCCAGCTCCCCTCTCCAGGCCAATGTCCCTTTCCCTCCCATGGGTGGCTCCCTGAGTCCAAACCAGTTCCCCGTTTCCTGGTCCTAAATCACTCATCTTTAATTACTCATAATCCACAGAAAGGTAGAAAGGCTGAGAAAAAGAAGGTGTAGCTGGGAACTTGGGAGGAAGGGCACAGGTGACAGAAATGCGGAAGACCCTGCGAAAAGGTCATAGGATTGGACAGAGGGAACGGATTCCAGGCTCTGGCCATCTAGGGTCTGTGGTTTGTCACGGGAAGGCCAGGGAGGGTCTCCCTCTCCCTGAGTCTCCCCCCTCCCCTTGGCCCCACTGTGAGATGGCTAGGAGGACCCCTGCTCTGTCTGCCTGACGGGAGTGGAGACAGACTCTGCAGCAGTTTAGAGCGCATTCTGGAAGAAATCTCGAACTCTCCTCTATTTGAGTCAGACTCTGATGGTTTTTTTTAAGAACAGGCTTATACCAACAGGCAACCTGAACTACAACACAGCAGTCTTCAGGCGGCCAGGACAACACATGCACAGACAGGCAGCGGGAGCAGGCACGGCACTATCACTCCGCTGCAGGTCATAATTACCCTGCTTGCGCTTCATGTCTGCGGGCTTTTGCTGCCTGCAGAACATTTCTGTCCCCTGTGAGTGCTTCCAACCTCAATCAGTGCTGTGTTATTATTTTTATTTTTTTATTTAAGGAAACTGTGGCTCAGGTTGCACCCCTAAACAAGGGACAGAACTGGAACTTGGACTAAAGTTTTTGGATCATTTTATTCTTGATGGTCTAGTTCACGAAGGATATCTTGTCCGGGGTGGGAGGAGAGGGAGCCCAGAGTACTGGGTTCCCTTTCCGGCAAGCTCAGGAATGCCGCAGCTGCCAGCTGTCCGCTGGTGGTGAACACTTAATTTCTCTGAGACATGACCAGCGGATCAGGTGTGGGCCCCTCGGGCAGGAGTGGCCACCTTTGCTGTTACACCTCTGAACACATTGAATACCTCCAGATTTCAAAGGTGTGTGAACAGATCTTCTACCCATAAAGTTCAAGGATATCTCTTGTTGCTTCTGAAGGGCCAATAAACCCAAGGGCAGATACAGTTATTTTGTATGATTTGCTTCTTGAAGTTGGGTCTGAACAAATGTGTTTTTAGAGATCATAGGTGCTTTCGGTTCTTTGTCCTGGTGTGAGTCCTCCAGGTGCTGAACTGACTTGGGCCTTTCTGTGTGTCTGGGAGTGATGTTGCAGAGGCCACACCTCCCAGATGCTGGCTTTTCTTTGTTCTTTCTTCTGAATTAATTCCCCTTTCCTCTCTCTGTTGACTCTCTTATCGTAAAACCAAAAGTTATTTTCTTTTTCTTGTAGCTGGTGGACAAATCCAGTAGTGTTTTTTTTCTTGCTTTTTTCCCCTTTTGCTGGGGTTAAAATTTGGAGTCTGTCTTCCTGTATTTACATGTATGGTTTCTGATGATAATGATTTGTGTTTGCTGTTCCAACACAGCAAATGCCCAAGAATTAAACACTGTTAGTAGTCTGCCATGGCCAAGTGACTGCTTGAGCTAAAGCCGGCAGTAGAATTACATACTGTTGTTGGATAACTAGCTGGAGGCATAGAAATAGGTGATGTGGCACAGCCTGGGGGCTGAGTTTTAAGAACTGTCTTTGTGCCCCCCCCCCACTGCCTTACATTCTCTCTCTCTCTCTTTCTCTCTCTCTCTCCCCCACCTTACTCATGTCTGTGCCTTTCTTTTGTCGATTTCCCCCCTACTTTCTGTGTCATGTATACCTGCCTACTCTCGTCCTGGCCACATTCCCACCGTGGCTGGACCTTTCTCTGGAGTTTCTGGAGTTGGTGTGTGGTTGGTGGGCTACTCTCACCCAGTTTGTGCCCATGGAATTGTCACTGTCCACCAATGACCTGAGTGCCGTTTTCCCTGAGGAAACGGAACACCACTGAAGAGACTGGTTGTTGAAGAGTTTCACTTAAAATGCTGAGCCAGTTGTTGGGATGGAAAACCCAGAGCTTCATCCTTGGCACTCATATATATTCCCTTCTGTCACTCTGCTTCCAAGAAAAAAATATTTCTTCAGAGGCACGCAGTCTCTAGAGGAAAGTGAGTGGTGGACCAGCTTTGAAAGCGAAATCCATCCCTTCAGTTACCGTAAACTGGGTGACCTGTAACATGCATGTCCTCTCTGTTGGCACAGGTGACAAGACTACCTTCCAGCTGCAGGTTCGACAGGTGGAGGATTATCCCGTGGACTTGTACTACCTGATGGACCTCTCCCTGTCCATGAAGGATGACTTGGACAACATACGCAGCCTGGGCACCAAGCTTGCTGAGGAGATGAGGAAGCTCACCAGCAACTTCCGATTGGGGTTTGGCTCTTTTGTAGACAAGAACATCTCTCCTTTCTCCTACACAGCACCACGGTATCAGACCAACCCATGCATTGGGTAAGTGGCCAGCTTTCCTCTGTTGGGTCTTTAAGGCTGGGGGAATGGAGTAACAGGAGAACTTAGTCCAAAGAAAGGACTGGAGAGGGGGCATATTTAGGAGGGTGAACCAGGCTTACGTGTTGAACTTGATTCACGATCACCCAGTTCTGTCTTCCTGCTCTGGGTGAAGACGTGAGCTGTCACAAGGTTGCATAAAGATATGCTGATCGCAGTTCACCTCTTTTCCTGACTGCCTGATGTGGGCCTCTTCGCTGCACTAGTGGGTTTCAGAGAATGCTCTCAGGAAGTGATGAACCCAGGGGATCACGGAGGGAGTAGATAGAGCAACTTAAACTTGCCCCCTTGTTTGAAGTGACTGTGGTGCCGAGGATAAATGAATTCAAAGTCTATCCCTATTGTTTACACAAATAACTACAACTTACCTTGACAAAACAAAATGAAAACCCTGTGTTTTAAAGGCATGATTTGTTTTTCGAACGTAAGTACTTGAAGTAGAAAATATTTGACACATTATTCGAGGACAGGAGTTTCTACCTGCTGCAACAAACAAATCCAAAAGTGTGTAATGGCTCAAACTTGATGGAAGTTTATTCCCGCTCACCTAAGTGCATGTGGGTCTCTGATCAGTGGACGCCTGTGCTCCAAGCAAGTTTCAGGGGCCCAGACTCCACCGTCTTCCACATGTGCCACACGTGGCTTCTCAGGTCAGAGTGTCTGGAGGGTTGTTCATAGGAGGATCTTACTGGCCAGGACTGAGAGAGAGAGGCCTTGGCCTCTCCTAGTCTACATTCTAGTCTCAGGAACCGAGTTCCAGCAAGGAGGCCGGAAACTGGTTGGGCTGTGCCCAGGAAGGTGAGGAGGCAGGATTGGTGCTCAGGTCTCTGCCATGGAGTGTGTGTGTTGGAGGGGGTGGGTGGAGGACCACGTCCTCCAACTCCCCTGGCACAACCTCTACGAGGTTGGTTTGTTTTTCACAGCCTGCCAAGTGTTTAAGTGACAGGATTGTGCACTGTGACTGCAGTGAGTGGTAACTCCCAACTTCTCGCCTCACCCCCACATTCCGCTTTATTTAGTTAGGCCTTGGGATGCTGCCGCATATGGAATAGCTAAGATTTAAGTTCTTACCAAGTATGAAGCACCATACTAAATACTTTACATGGGTTATTTTATTTAATCTTATAATCTTTTGAGGTCTTTAAGGTAGATACATGCCATATTTTAAAGATAAGGAAAGTGAGGCTTAAAATAAATAACTTACCTAAGACTACACAAATAGGGGGTTCACTTGGTATCTGAATCAAGACAAACAACTTCCAGCCCTGGCCAGGTGTCTCAGCTGGTCGGAGCATTGTCCCATCCACCAGAAGTTGCGGGTTCGATTCTCAGTCAGGGCACGGGCTGCAGTTGTGGGTTTGACCCCTGTTGGTGTGTACGGGAGGCAGCCGATCAATATCTTTCTCTCTATCGCTCTCTTTCTCTCTGATAACATAGCCTCAGGTGAAGATTAAGAAAAAAAAAAAAAGGACAAATGACTTCCAGAATCTGCATGTCCATTAATATAATGCTTATTTTCCCCCATCCAAATCACACTACGACACACAAACTTTTCCTACATCCGTTGTAAGTAATAATGCCCGTTCCAAAACCACCACCACCCTCTAGATGCTCCCCTGGCTGGAGTCCGTTGGGCTGTGCTGCAGTAACGAACCAGCTGCAGATCTCAGTGAGATCTTAACCCAGTGAGAGTTCTTCCTTGTGCACACACAACCCAGTGGGGGTTGAACTGTTTTCCACTGCAGCTCTCCTGCAGGTGGTGACTCGGCAGTCACACTCTTTCTATCTTGTGAGATGCTTTTCGGTTCTTGATCTCCTTGGCTGCCCCTCGGTGAAGAGTGCTGCTTCCGCCCCTGAGCCTGCCCAGCACCCCGGTTCGTCTTTGGCAGCCTCAGCGGCTCCCAGCTCTGGGTCAGACTGCTGGTGGTGTATGTTCTTCTGAATCCTCCCTGATTTTTCTGTACAGTCTCTTGGATGTTAACTTAGGTCTTCCCCAGGGGCTGGGAACTAACACAATGGCAGGGAAAAAAAAAACTAAAACAAGAAATATTTTAAGTGCCAATGAGAGTCTGAGCTCCTTAGCCACAGAGAAGCACCAGGTGTCATCATCTGCCGAGTTTAGCTTCCTCCTGGCTGCAGGTGGCTGTTGGCATCGTTACCTGGGTCCTGTGTCCAGGGCTCTTCTCGGCGAGTCCTGCTGCCCGACGTGCTGTTGTTGGAGGAGCTCTGCTGCTCACCAGGCGTCTGTTTTCAGTTCTTCTGCAACAGTGATTCTGCTTCGCTTCTCCTCTGCCCTCCGTCCGACAGGTGCCCTCTGTCTCCAGACAGGTGCGCCTCCACTGCCATTCCTCTGTGCACCTCCCAGTGACTGTGGGACGCCACCCTGGAAGCTGGGGGAGGGTGAAGGGTGGGCTCTGGGCACTCTGTGTTTGAATTCAGGTTATTCCACACTCCTTACTCAGAGCCCCTTTTCTAAGCCTGAGAAGGCAGAGCCAATTGCAGGCAGTAAAAGTCTTGACAGTGAGTACAAGGCACGCTGAAAAGCTGCTTGAAAGACAGGAAATACAGTGAAGAATGGGAGTTTCGAAGGAAAACTCACATCTAAGTTATGCAAATCTGTCTCCTGCAAGCTGGGCAACACATGGGGGAGTCAGTCCCTCTTTGGCTCGGGGAAAAGGCTGAGCTCTCTCCCACGTCTAAGCACTGGGACATGTGCAGTGTCCCGGGTGTCCTGGAGATGCCCCACTCCCCCGGGGAAAACAGCAAGCTGTGGGACATGCTGCTGCCGTGCCCGATCCAGCCCGTAGCTCCGTTTGTCTGCCTGTCTGAGTTTTAATGGCAGTGTGAACTAGTTACCAACATGGCAAAAAGTAACCACGGATACCCAGGATTCCTAGGTTTTCTGGAAACACTGCATGGTCTGGTAAAGCTGGGCTTATTCCACTTGTGTGGCTGCCACAGTCCCCACCACTCCTTCTTGTCTCACAGCCGGCCTGCTTCACTGGTTTGGGTTTCATGTCTGGCTGGTAGATGTTGTGATTCTTATCTATTCTTTTTCTTCAGCAAATGTGGAGAGAAAAATCACTGGGTTTTCCTCATGCTGCAGTGGCATCTTCAGTTGGGTTTTTCTCCCCCGTGGGGTGGGAGCAGCAGAAGCAGCCCCCAGGAAGTTCGGGAGCTGGGGGAGTGAGGGCAGGCGACTTAACCGCCTGCACAGGACATCTCAGGGAAAAGGGAGCCAGTTTTTCATGGGGCTTTCCTGAGATTTGTCCCTCTTTCTTCTCCTCCAGATGTTTCTGCTAAAGACCCAAATTCTAGACTCATTTCTTCCCATCTTAGAGATGCCCAAACTGAAGTAAAGCAGCACCAGGGCTGCCGTAGGAGAAAAAAGATGTGGAGTAATTTAATCATCAGATTGAAGAACCGTTAAGTTGCTGGTCCGAGTGAGACAAACAGTATCACTGGGAAGAGTCAGCTGACCCTCCCTGAAGTGAAGGGTCAGTCCGGCAGCTGTCTGCAGCCCCAAGCGCCTTTGTGAGCGGCGCTGGCCTCTTGTCGGAATTCACGTTCTGTCTCATCTGTACGTGGGGTCTGGAGAAGCCGAACTCAGAGACAGAAGAGTGGTGGTCGCCAGGGGCTGGGTGGTGGGGGAGGGGGCTGGGGGGGTGTCGGTCGAGGGGTACCGGCTTCCAGTTTTAAGACGAACGTGTTCTGGGGACCTAACGTGTAGCCTGGGGTTGAGAGTTAACAATACTACACTCGAAATGTATACTTGTGTGTTTGCAAGTTGTTGGGAGAGTCGATCTTAAATGTTCTCACCATACACACAAAAACGGCAGTACCGGTCTGCTCCTTCAGTCAGATGCATCCTTATTTCTGAAAAGTCTCAGACACTGTCTCTTCGACTCCCCGTCCCATTCTTCCCGTTTTCTCCCAACACTGCACGTGTTCGCACTTCTCACCGCAAACTTCGTTTTTGAACTTTTCTTCCACAATTTCGACCTCTTTTTCTCCTTTCCCCGCCCTAAACTGTGTAAGAAATTTCATCCACTTTACGGTTTTGTTCTTCAGTTGTTCAGTTCATACACTGAAGTTTCATTTTGGAATTTTGGTGACTGTATTTTTGATTTGGTTCTTTGTCAGACTTTGTTTTTCATACACCCCCCAATAACACTCTGTTCTGGTCATTGGTATTAATTCCTCCCTCTCCTGGAATGTTTCAGCATCCTTGTTTTTAAAGTGCTTCAGGTCGTTCTGTGATCTCTGCTCTTGAGCTGCGGAGCCCTCAGTCTGGTGAACGTGGCGGCGCCCCATCAGGGGCCTTGTCTCATGTCAGGTCTCTAACGTTCCTCGTGCTCCAGGTGAGCAGCTGTCCTGCCGGGGTTACACTGGCTGCTCCCGGATCCTCCCGCTGCCATTGGGACTGGTCTTCCTGTCGTTTCTCAGTTAGGGGTTCTTTCACCATAAAAGTAGTGAATTCTGACTTGCTTGGGCTTGGAGCTGCAATTTTTATGGGTGATTCATCTTGCTTTTGGCCCAGAGTGCATATTCCCTCTTTCCCAGGCCAGTGGCTGAAATTTTGCTGTTTTTGATTTAAGTGACAAGGTAACTCTTCATCACACTTGGCTTCCCTAGCCCGCGCTTGCCCTTCCACAGACCGGAGGCTCTCGTGACCCTGTGAGAGCCCTGCCCCCAGCCCGATGGCCCCGTGGGGCCCTGGCCCACGGGGAGCCTCTGGCGTGAGCCCTTGCTCACCTCCCCCCTCGACTCACGTCCATTCATTTGGTGGCTGGTTTCCTCTTCATTTCTGATGCCTGAGAGTTCCCTGCTGGGCTTCGAGTCTTGGCTACATACTAACATTTAAAAAAATTCTACTTTATCCAGCAGTTCTGTCTGATTAAAGAGACTGTTGTGAAATGTTGCATTGTTTCCTGGATTTGCCCAGATCTATCGTCTGCAAATTAGGTTCACTTTTTATACATACATGCTCCCCAGGTTCTGTAGGCACATATATTTTATTTGTCTTCCTGGGTCATAATCTTTAATTTAGTAACTCCCTGTACATGACCTTCCACTGGGGCCCTGTGGCACAGACACAGGGTGGAGGCGGAGGGTTTCCTGGCCTGAGACCCCCAAATTCCTAGATCTTCAGTCACTCAGTGTTCCAGGGGTACCATTAAATTGGTCACGGGTGACATTGTATCATGGCGACGACGGAGACATTCAACAGCGGCTGTTTCTCTCTAGCTAGGAGGAGGCTGATTTGGTTGCAATAAATTTTCAGTACTGAAGGCTTCTCCCTGGCAAGCATATTTTCTGGTTCCTACTGACTTCGCAGTGGCTCCGCACGGCACAGGTGCACTGCAGCGGCACAGCCGTGGACGGTGCAGGCCCACGTGCACGCGGAGTCTTTCTCAGCAAACCCGTGCAGTGCTGTGAATGTGTTTACAGTGCTCTTTATTGTGCGAATACAGAATGTAATACATACAGCATATAAAGTGTGTGTTAATCAACTGTTTGCGTTGTTGGTGAGGCTCTCAGTCAGCGGCAGGCTATTAGGCAAGTTTTGGGGAAGCAAAAATTACATGCACATTTTCGCCTGCACCGGTCACCTATGCTTACTGCTGTTTGCAGGGCTGAAGGAGAAAAGGTGAAAGTGCTGAGCTAATTTATCTGGACTTCCAGTTTTTCCGGTTTTCTCATTGAACGGCTGTTATCATTCTGCTGAGCGCCTCCCTGTCCTCACCAACCTGGTTAGCCGCAGCTGGCAGCGCACACCTGGAGTCCTAAGTCCCCGACTAGCGCAGCACAGAAGGGAGTTGCTGCTTAGAGGAAGAGAGGGGGGAAGCGAGAGTTTGTACTTACTTCCTCCCGGGCCTGTCTGTTTGTCACAGAACCCCAGATGGGACCTCAGCTCAGGGCCTTCTTCCGGATGGCAGAGTAATTTCCATGACCCTGCTTTTCATGGCAAAATGAGACAGGGATGAAGAGTTTGGGTGGCCCCAGGCACAGGTTACAGGAATCGGACCTGTCCAAGCATAAGGTGCAGATGAAGATTTGGGGGTAGGAGGAGGGTTGGAGAAAAGGACCAGCAAGCAGGGAAAGCCTCTAGGCGCTGCCCCTGAAGCGAGGGCATGGTGCCAGTGGGGTTGACGCTGTCCGGAGCCAGCTCGTTGCTCATGGTTGGTGGATGGAGCAGCCCCTGTAGGTCCTGAAGACGATGGAGCAGCCTCCCGGAAAGCTCAGAGGTGCCTCTGGAGGGGAGCCTGTCCAGACCTGCCCTGGCAGTGGCTTCTTGGCGGCAGTCAGGCAGCACCTGAGCAGTTGCTAAGCCTGTTTCCCTTCCTGCTGCAGGCTTTGCGTTGAGGTATGAAGCCTCCCCATGGGGCCTCCTGGTTCATGTTTCTTTTTCATCTTCTGTTCTTAAAGAGAGGTTTCTGGCCCAGCCTGGCTTCCCAGCCTCCTCTCAGCCCTTCTGCCCTTACTCCCTGCACCGCAGCCCCAGTGGCCCTCCCCTGTTTTTGGGTTCTCCACAGTCCCTCCTGCCTCAGGGCTCTTGCATGTACTCTTCTCTCTGGGCCCGATGCTCTTCCCCTTCACCAGGTAGACCCATTTGTGAAACAGTGTGAGGCCTTCCCTCCTATTTCATTGGCTGTATATAAATATGAAACTCCTAGAACTATAAGTGGGATCTAACTTCCTCCAGGAATGGGCCACTTGGGACCTCTACTCCAGACTCGAGGTACGATTGCCTGATATTTAACCATATTGTGCATTAACCTACTGTTAAGAGGCAGCACTTCCCTCTTTCCAAATTTCCAGATATAATTTTCAGTTTGGGAACGGTTGGTTTCTAAATGATATTTATTGCACCTAGGAAAGCTGATAGCTTATTGTTACACTATTGATAAATGAATAAAGAAACAAAAAGAACACCTTCTTTCTTGCTTCCTTTAGCACTGGCTCCTGTGCCAGGCCACCCTGGCGGTCTCCGAGTGGGTTGACGTGAAGGGGTGACATGATCCTCTGTCCCATGGCATCAGCCAAGTTGGACAAGCTGGTTTCACAGGGTCACTCTGCTCTCATTGCCTTCACTCGATGTTGCCCACCTTCCTTCCCGCTGCGCTGCCCAGTCCCTGGCGCCTGAACCACTGGCCCCTCGCATTGGGGCTCGTCCACGATGACTTCCTCTGCACCCAGTAGCCTGCTGTCATCCCTGCTTCCTCTCAGCCATTTCTCCTGTTCATTCACTTGCAGCCTGGCTGTCTTGCCTGCAGATTAGAGCTTGATGTTTGGAGAGTCGAGACTATGCCATTTCTTTTCGTTCTCCCCACTGTGCTGGCCCCAGGGGCACACCGTAGGTGCTGGGTAAATAATCAAGAGTACTTGGTTGTTTGCATTTAGAGACAGTGATGGAAAAGTGACTCTTCTCTTCTTTCTCTCCAGCTACAAGTTATTCCCAAACTGCGTCCCATCCTTTGGGTTCCGCCACCTGCTGCCGCTTACAGACAGAGTCGACAGCTTCAACGAGGAAGTCCGGAAGCAGAGGGTGTCCCGGAACCGCGATGCCCCCGAGGGCGGCTTTGACGCAGTGCTGCAGGCGGCTGTCTGCAAGGTAGCTTTCCTCTCTGGTCTTGTCCCTACATGGGAGGGACAGGGAGGGGGTGTCAGGGGGGCGTTCACAGGGCTTGCAGGAGATGGCGGCTTTGGAGCTGCTCTGGCACGTGGCTTCCCACCCACTCTTACATCAGAGCATGAGCCCAGTGGGCCCTGGAGGAGATATCCACAGCAGTCAGACCAGTCCGAGCTCAGGGGTGGACCAGGCTGGTGTGTATCTGTGTCTGGGTGTGGCTGTGTGCAGGGGGATGCTGTCTGTGCCGGGAGACAGCTGTTCTGTGTTTATACATTTGGCTTTTTTTTTCTTTTCATCTGTTCAGGGAGGAAAAAATAAAGGTGAGGCCAAATGCATGGCAGCTTGTAGAGCTTTCTGCCCCACTTTTGGAATATCTTCAGTACTGTTCTGTTGGGGAATCCAGCTGTAAAGGAGAATTGCTTGCCATCTTTGGTTGCATTTGTATTTGTTTTTTCTCCTGCTTCTCTGTGATATATGAATCCAGAGGGAGGGCAGAGACTTAGGTCAGAAATGAACTCATGCTTTGAGAGGTTCCAATCTCAGCAAACTATATCATTGGAATGTTGGTAATAACTCATTCTTAAATAATTTTCTGCTGTCCAAACAACCCAATAGCGACAACAAAACATAAAAATCATTCTTGAATTTGCTATCTCAACACACACTTTTGACATTTTTCCATAGTGACCATCATAAAGCATATGTAGCTGGCAGTGCTTTCTGGAAACTTCAGGCAGTCTTGGCCGCAGGGCGGCGGCTGGGACTGCGGTGCCCGTGGAGGGCGGGGGCGGAGGGTGGGGTGCAGTGTGGAGAAAGTGCTTATAAGCAGCTGCTGTTCTTTACTAGGTGATGAGCACTGAGCTGTCCACTTCCACGTTTCTGGCCTGCGGGGCCTGCGTTCGGCGTGTCCCTCTCTCTTCCTCCTCTCAGTCCTGGACAGGGTGATGAGAGAGCCACGGTTGCCCTTTCTGCAATTAAAAGAATCGAAACGGTAGAGAAGGATAAGGCGAAGGGGGAAGTGAGGAAAGCTGGGTCTCCCACGTGCCTCTTCTTGGTCCCCTGGCCTGCCAGGCTGGAGAGGAAGGCCTCCCGGTGGCTCCACGCTCAGGGCGGCCACGGACTGGCCCCTTCCCAGCTGCTGGCCAGGGCCGAGTGGTTTGATTCAGAGGTCCCTGATGCTTTGTAGCTTCCAAGAACGCCAGATGGAACACAGTTAGAATGTGTTCGGCTCTTAATTTTTCAAATGCAGTGTGTAAATTTGCTTCAGAAAGAAACACGGGATTTTGACTGGCATTCAGACGTTGACAGACATTCCGCAAAATCCCGCTCCTTGGCAGGGACGAATAGCGCAGAGCAGGCGTAGGATACCTCTCTCCCCCATCTTCAGAATTTTGTGGATTTTCTTTTTTGAGGGAAGTACCTTTAAGCTTTAGGTCACAGGTGGCAAACACGAGGCCCTCGGGCCGAATCCAGCCCCCCACCTTGTTTTATCCAGTCTGGCACCTTGTTTCTATTTGGCAGCAGCACTGAGCTCTCACTTAACTGTTAAGAAGTTACATTTACACAGTCCTAAAATAACATTCGGCCCTTTGAAGGCACCCTCGAGGCTGATGTGGCCCCCGGTGAAAAGGAGCCTGACACCCCTGGTTTAGGGGAAAGAACCCAGTGACAGGCCTGAGCAGCGTCCAGTCATGCTCACTGTTCAGTCGCATTCATCGGGACGGCACGACTGAGTGCTGGCAGCGCAGTGGTCTCCGGGAAGCCACGGACTCACTCTTGTGCTGCAGAACCTCCGGTGTTGTTGCCCCAGAGCCATGAAAACATTCTCCCTTTCGAAAACCCAGCATTTCAAGATGGGACATTTCAGAGGTTTCTTAAACTCACTACCTGAACATAAATGCATGTATTACTGTAGGCTGAGAGGCGCTCCGCTGGCATTTTCTTTATTCCCACCATGACCTTTGCCCGGGGAATACCTGGGCAGTTAATAATTTCTGGGAATTATGCAGTCTGTGAGCCCCCAGCTTCTCTCTTCACCTTTTCTTTTCCCTTGTGCTGTCAGTTCATGTTTGAGTACGCAGTAAGCAGTTCTTTCTCACTTGAAATTCCTTATTTATAAAAAATGTCATTTTTCCTGGTTCACCACAGCCTTCCTAATTTTTAAGATTTTGTTTATTTATTTTTAGAGAGAGGGAAAAGGAGGGAGAAAGAGAAAAACATTGATGTGTGAGAAAAACTTTAATCAGTTGCTTCTTGCACACACCCCAGCAGGGGACCAGCCTACAACCCAGGCATGTGCCTGATCAGGAATTGAACCCGCGACCTTTTGCTTTGCAGGATGGCACTCAACCAATTGAGCCACACCAGTCGGGAGTGTAGCCTTCACTTATGACTGATTCTTTGTCATGGTTTCCATGTCCTTTTTTATGCTGTTGAGGTTCTCACTAAGTTCATTGATCATCCTTATTATAACCTGTGTTTATAGCTGCATCTAGTAGATTGCTGATTTCCATTTTGTTTAGTTCTTTTTTTGAATTTTGTTCTATTCTTTCATTTGGGCCATGCTTCTTTGTCTCCTCATTCTGGCAGCCTCGCTGTGTTTGTTTCTGTGTGTTAGGTACAGCTGTTGTGTCTCACGGGCATGGTGGAGTGGCCTAACATAGTAGGTGCTCCTTGAGGCCCAGTGGTGTCACAGCCTCCCCACTCACCTGAGTGGATGCTCCAGGTGCACCCCTGTGTGGGCCAAGCACACCGTCTTGTGGTTGAGCCTTGATTGCTGTTGGTACCACAGTTGGAGGGATTTACCCCCAGGCCAGTCAGCTGCAAGGACTGGCTGTGACCTCTGTGGAGGATGAGCTGTGCAGGGGCACAGCCTATGAAGCAGGACTTACTTCAGTGGGGCTCAGGTGCCCGTTGAGTCCACCTCTTGAGTGTGTCGCTTGTGGAGGTGATTGGGCGATACTTCAATGTGGTCTGAAGCTATGCACCAGGTGTGCTGGCTCTGGGGCCTCCAGGGAGGTGTAGTCCAACGTCAGCCATCCCCTGTGTTTTGCGCAGGGCCACCCAGCATGAGCTACAAAACACTAATGCAGATGGCTGCCACTTGTTTTGCGCTTGGAGGTGCCTAGGAGAGGCCACACTGCAAACCAAGGCAGCTGCCACTAGTGCTGGGCCTGGGACCACCTAGTGAGAGGTATAGAGCACACCAATGTCAGGTGCTTCTTGTTTGAGAGATTTTTCTGAAAGTTTGAAGCACGAGCTACAGCTTGGGTGGGTCTGCAAGTTGGGTGGGGCAGACTCAGGGAATCACCAGCTTGGGGCAAAAAATGATAGCCAAGTCTATGGAGTCTCAGATGTGGCTCCTGCCTGCTGGCTCTGTGGGGGGAGGGCTCAGAAGGAGCAATGGCCTCTGCCAGCACTTCTGTCTGGGAGAAAGCTGCCCCCCCGCCTTAGCTCTCACCCTGATGTTGGACAATTCAGTGTCTCCCCACATGACCCTGGTACCTTTCGAGCTGCTGCGGCCTCCAGGCTGGAGCTCAGAGGCAGTGGGTCTGAGAACTCTGACCCTTCACAAAGAACTGCCTGAGACTTCAGTGTCCATCTCCCTCAGCCTGGATCCCCACTGGTCTCTACAGCCAGAAGGAATGGGGACTTCTCTTCCCAGTGCTGGAACACTGGCCTGGGGGCCTAGTGTGGAGCTGCGACCCCTCACTCCTCCGGAGGGACCTCTGCAGTAAAGATATCCCTCCCTATTTTTATCTGCTACCTGGGGGCGTGGGACCAGCCCACACTGCATCTCCACCCCTCCTGCCAGTCTGGGTCGCTGCTTCTTTGTGTCATTAGTTATAGGACTTCCGTTCAGCTAGATTCCAGGAGCTGTGAGTGGTGGTGGTCCTGTAGGGTAGTTGTAATTTTGAGTGGTTGTGGGAGGAGGTGAATACGGCATTTTGCCTACACCGCCATCTTAATCCTGTGGCCTGTCTTTAGACGAATAACTGTGTAGCAGTCATACTTTTAAAGAATATTTAAGGAATTGAATATTTCTTAAGATAAATTAAGAGGGGAGTTGAAGCAAGTGATTAAACGATACGAACAGTATGATCCTATTCTGCAAACAAAAGACAGAAAAAATATTGGAAATAAGTAGACTGGAGTGATGATAGTTGTCTCCAGCGATAGGATTATTTGTGGTTTTTATTGTTTTTATTTTGGGGGTTAAAACTTTTTTATTTCCTAAATTTCCACAATAAATATGTGTTTTTAAAGATAATGAAACCTCAAACACACCGCAGTGGAGAGAACAGCGCAGTGAAGCCCACGCATCCAGTGCTCCTGCTCAGCAAACGCTGACTCATGGCCACTCCTGTTCATTTGTGTCCCGGCCACTTCCGCGTTGTCTCTCTGTGTGAAACAGATCCCAGATATGATTTATTTCCATGGCATTTCAGTTTTTTAAAGTAGAATTTACTGGGGTGACATCAATTCACCAAACCACACAGGTTTCAAGTGTACGACTCAATAGAGCGTCACCAGCACACTGCGTCGTGCGCCCATCGCCCCAAGCAAAGCCTCTCTTCGCCCACGTTTTCCCTTCTTTCTATTTAAAATTTTTTATTTATTTATGTTTAGAGAGAGAGGTAGGGAGGGAGAAAGGGCGAGAAACACAGACATGTCAGAGAAACACCAATCAGCTGCCTCTCGAACGGCCTCAACTGGGAACTGGGCCCCGCTCTTCTAGTTTTTAATAATTAGATTCCAATGATAATTAGGTGTGTAATTTCAGTGATAATGTTTTTCAAGTTGTTGTTGTTTTTTTTTAAGTCCTAAGCATTCTTTACCCTGTGTACTGAGTTGCCTGCCTCCTGATCTGCCCAGATGAAAAGCCCTGCACTTAACCCTGCGCTCTGACGGTGGAGGAGCCAGCAGCACCCCCCACCCCTCCTCCGGAACCTCTTCTGATGCGGAGGAGCCGCCTCAGGCTGGAGCTGGTGGGCGGCCCCTGCGGCGGCGCCGGCCTCCTCTGACCCCGAGCCCTTGGAGATGCAGCTGAAGCAGGCCTAGCGCACAGCCAGCGCGCGTCTTTGCCCTGGTCTCTTTCTCACCCTGGTTTCCCTGGGATGGGCCCGCTAGTCATGAACCGTGAGACCCAGGGCGTGGGCTGTTCACGTGCCTGACCTTTAACCCCACCTCCGTGGACCGCTCTGTATTTCTTGCAGAGCCGTTCTTTGCAAACAGAAGGAAACTGTCTGTTTCTATTTAAGATTTGATTTAGGATAAGGACTTTGCTTCTGCAAGTGGAAGTTTGGAGTGTCTGTCTCTCTCCCAGAAGGTCACGTCCTGTGAAAGGCCGTCTGACAGCCTCCAGGGCTCAGCCCCGCTTCTGTCATCCACACAGGCGTTGTTTTCATTGCATCATACCCAGCTGGGTTGGAACGAGGGAACGGAACTACCCTAAATTTCATATCTTTACCTAGAAACCTATTATTGTACCTGGTTATACATTTTCTTGGTCAGAATAATAGTTTCTCCTGTTACCGCTTTTATGACTTTCTAGAAGTTGATTCTAAGTTGTTTACTCTGAAATTGTAGGTGGAAGGATGAAGAGTGGCTCACAAGGGAACCATGGTGCTCCCTGTTCTCCCAAACAGGGCGTACCCCTGGCCTGGGGAGACCAGAGGAGTGGCCAAGGAGCAGTGTTCCAAGCAGAGGAGTGGCCAAGGAGCAGTGTTCCAAACTGCCAGGCACCTCTTCGCTTTTCCTCCTCAGGGCTCTCAGCTTCAGCAAGCTGTCGGCAGCTTGGAGCCGGCTGGGCACGTCCCAGCTGCACTTGGGTCTGCGGACTCTTTCCTCTTTTCAAACTGAAAAGAGATCTGTGCAGCCCAGCACACTTCCCTTTGGCTTCAGCTTCTAGTGCCCTAGCATTTATCTTCCATATCCTTCAGACAGACTTTCTGTTTTCATCTTGATTCTCACATTTTGCATTATGTGTTGAAATTTTAAAACATTATACGCCCTCTCAGAAATAGGTGGACAATTAAGTGTCAAAGCAAACAAACTAAGTTTACATGCTGAGTAAAACATCTTGGAATGGTTTGGGTCCTTTCTTCCTTTGCTGGCGAGAGCATTCTGATCTACAGTGGAGACCACAGCCCCGGGGGCTGGAGGGACAGCTTCAGTCTGGCAAGACTTTCTGCAGGAACACAAATTCTGTGGAGCCCCGGAAGCAAAATTAATTGCTGCTCTTGCTTGACCATTCTTTGTGCTCCAGATGCTTTGTGCACAATCCCTCTGATCTACACCACAGTCCTCTCGTTGTCCCCAGCTTATAGGTGAGGAAACTGAGCGGCACAGGGATTCATTGCACTTCCTCTTAGTAAGGGCAGAGCCGGGTTTGGAACCAGCACTGGCTGATTTGAAAACCCATGCCCTCTCTGCTTCCTGGAGCCTGGTGCTTTGGGAGTAGCAACAGTGTAGTGCAGAGCAGGGGGTCACGTTGTCCTGCTTCAAGCTCTGCCTCTTCCGCTACTGACTGGTCAGTCCGTGGAGGCCAGCTGACTTCTCCAGGCCTCAGAGAGCCCATCTGATAGTGCAGGAAGGTGGGGGTCAAGGGGAGGCCTCCAGGGTGCCCTGAAGCTGTACTGGGCAGTGCTGCCTTTCAGAGGACTGTCAGAGGCCCTGTTCCTTTGCTCAGAGCCCTGGATTTTGCTCTTTTGCTTTTCTTCCTAGTTCAGGCTTGAGTCTCAGGCCAGCCAGGCAGCTGGAGATAGCAGTGAAGGCGTGGTGTCAGGCACACTGCGAGAGGTTTCTGCTGTGCACCCTCCCACTTCCCCGCCCCCTGCAGACTCGATTTGGTTTGTTTAGACTGGTCTGCTTTCTCACAGCCCTCAGACTTCTGTCATTTTTCCCAGTGTTAGTTGAGAAAGACAGGGGATTGCCTTTTGTCCTTGAGGGAGTCAGCCACCCCGATGCCTGTGCATCACCTGAAGGGGCCGGCCCACGTATTCCGGGTTATCTGCCTCAGCACGTGTGAACCGTTTCTGCCAGCAGGTAACCCCACCGTGTCTGGGGCTTGATCCAACCCAGCCTGCTGCTCCTTCTCTGGTTCAGGGCATTTGTGAAAACACCATGAAATTCCCGTTGGCCCACAGAAGCCGGTGGGGGGGGGGATGCTGGGCGGGCAGGTTTGCAGGTCCCCTGCCCGTGCAACAATTTGATTTATCAGTGGAGGTGAAGGTTCTCCTTGGCTCCCTACTTGGCAGGTCATTGTGGGTTAATGTGCGCCTTTAATCACTGGACGATTTTAGGCCCTGAGGTGACGTTTTCTCGGTTTGCCTGCTGCCCAGGAGCTGTGCCCTAGGATTCACTGCCCTGCTCACAGCTGCTTGTTCTCTGAGTGAGGGTTGGCATCTTTTTTTATCTTCCAGCGTCGATCTCTTATTTCT
>PVIA01006235.1:84083-100934 GCA_004024845.1 Tonatia bakeri | reverse complement strand
CGCGTCCAGCTGGGTCCCTTCTGGCCTCCTACCGTCAGTTCATTCAATATCTGGATAACTTTTGATGCCCTATTTTCATAAATGTTGCGATATCCGTGGTCTCCTAGTCTGATTCTCCTCAGATCGGCCAAATTCTCCCCTGCGCACCGGAGAGGGGGATTAAGACTCCACCTCTCAAGCCGCCATCTTCCCTCCCAATTTCTAAATATTGATTTGTATCCTACTACTTTGCCAAATTTACTTATTACATGCAGTAGTTTTTTTGCTGCAGTCTTTAGGGTTTTCTATACACAATATCATGTCATCTGTGAATAATGACAGTTTCACTTCCCCCTATCCAATTTCCATAACTTTTATTTCTTTTTCTTGTCTGATTGTCATGGCTGATACTTCCAGTACTATGTTGAATAAGAGTGATAAAAGCAGACATGTCTGTCTTGTTCCTGATCTGAAGGGGAATGTTTTCACTTTCTGCACATTGAATATGAAGTTGGCTGTAGTTTTTTCACATATGGCTTATATTATACTGAGGCATGATCCCTCTATTTCCACTTTCTAAGAATTTTAATCATAAGTAGGTGCTAGATTTTATCATACTTTTTCTGTATCTATATATATGATTATGTTATTTTTAAAAATTTTTGCAATTATAGGACAAATTTATTTATATATTCAAGATTCTAATCAACATTTAAATGTGGTTTTATTGCCATTGTGATTATGTGAATTTCATTTTTCATTTTATTAATGTGATGCATCACATTTATAGATTTGCAAATATTGTACCAACCTTTTATTTCTGGAATAAATCACACTTGATCATGGTGTATGACCTTTTTAATGTATCACTGGATCTTGTTTGCTAATACTTTTTTGAAGATTTTAGCATCTATGTTCATTAAGGATATTGTACTGTAATTTTCTTTCTTTGTAGTGTCGTTACCTGGTTTTAAAATTAGGATAATGCTGGCCTCATAAAAAGAGGATGGAAGTCTTCCCTCCTCTTAAATTTTTTGGAATAATTTAAGAAAGCTAGGATTAGCTCTTCTTTAAATGTTCATAAAATTCACTTGTGAAACCATCCAGTCCTGAATTCCATTTTTTTTTTTTTTTGGTGGTAGTTTTTTGATTACTCCTTCAATCTCATTAATTTTAATTGCTTTTATGCAAGTTAAATAACATGTTATTAAACAATAAATGGGTTATCAATGGGATTAAGGAAGAAAAATTTTAAAATTATGTGAAAACAAATAAAGATGAACACACAACCAAAGTTTTGGGACACAGTGACAGTAATCCAGAGATGGCAATTCAGCTTAAATTCAGCTATGTAGCAACACTAATTCCATCTGCAACCTTAATTCCCCTTACAGTGTAAGGCCACATGTTCACAGGTTTTAGGGATTAGAACATGGGAATCACCGAAGGGGGTACAGTTTTCTACCTATAATAACATATTATAATGCGATATCAAGTTATATTATTAATAACTTTAGAGTTATCCAAAGGAGAATTGAGTACACTTGCTATAACATAATTAAATATATGAGAAGAAACACTGGATTGGGTGTCAGATAGTATAAATTCTAGTTCTAATTTGCCCCCGAACATACATATTACTTCCACAGTCATATCGATACCTATATTTTCAAATATAGATAAAGTAATCTCTAAATCCTCATTATATACTAGAATAAGAATTAATATTTATAGGAAAGTAAGAAGATCAAGTCAAAGAAGAGGCTAATAAAGTCAGAAGACTTCAATAGAGAGGCCTACAAGATTACTGGATATAAAACTCCAAAGGGAAATACAGCCGACTTTTTTGACTTTCAGAATCAAAGAAAGAAAACAATCCCAAATTATTTATTGTTTTGTCATTTTTTTAAAGATTTTATTTATTTATTTTTAGAGAGAGAAGGGAGGGGGAGAGAGAGAGAGAAACATCAATGTGTGGTTGCTGGAAGACATGGCCTGCAACCCAGGCATGTGCCCTGACTGGGAATCGAACCTGCAATGCCTGGTTTGCAGCCCGCGCTCAATCCACTGAGCTACACCAGCCAGGGCTTGTTTTGTCATTTTTGAATCATGCACTGAGAGTTTGATAAGCAGCCCTCAGTGACTACATGGCCCAGAGTCTCTGGAAGGAGACAATGTCAGCAGGTTATGTGCATGATCCCAGAAGATTTTGCTATTAATGGCACAGAAGAATTTGGAGATTGAGTGTGTTTTCTAACTCCTCCAAAGCCAGTGCATATTACATGAAGAGATGAAGTGAAGAACCAACTTTTATGGAAATGTTTCTAATTTGGGTACAGATTTAAAAAATGCATTCAGACAAGTTCTGGGTTATTGGAGAACTTTGATTTTTAAACTACAGAACCAGGCAGGCACATCTCAAGAATTATTAGATGGGTGAAGTGACTAAGCATTCCAAGAGTAAGAGGGGCCTATGATTTTCATAGAAATTTTTATCTAGATTATTAAGTTTCTTATTATAACAATATAAAATAAATCTTAATTAATATATTCTCAATATAAAATTTTGTAGTGTTTTTTGATGTTTTAGATATTTCTGTGACTACTTAAGGAAGGAACCACTGGAAATGTTATATAAATTGAATAAATTATTGATAAAATTGATAAAAATAATATTCATGATCACTTTTAAGAGTGTGTGCACATTAGAGTAATATCTGTCATTTCTAGCCTACATGATTAACACATGATTGAGACTGAAGATTTATTGGCCTTTTAATACACCAAGCATTTAACTAATTTATTCTGAGAAAATTATAAACTTATATACTTAAAGTATTCATGCAGGCAACATCCTACAAATAAAGAATTTTTATTGAATAGTGTTAGTAGAGATCAAGAATGTAATTTTTCTATGTGTGATAGGGATTCACCAGACCCAAAAGGACACATTCAAAATAATGAGCTGTTTGGAAAGCAGTGGAGATAGAGTTAGATATTTTAGGAACAAATCAGGTTATTCATGGGCATCCCTGTGTGTCCTAGAATGGCTCATATTTAAACTGGGAGTTAAAACCAGCGGTTCAGGCTGCTGCTCAAGGGTTAATCCTGAGATCTATGTACAAGGTCAGGCTCCAAAACACTCTTTACACAAAACTGTTGCCGTGAGTAAAGCTGTAAAGATATTCTACTATATTTTCTAGTGTCCAGAGGGTATAATAATGCTGGCTAAAAGTAAGGAAGATTCATATTTATTTCCTTTACCCTTCAAAAATGGTTTACAAATAAATTATTTTCCAGTATTTCTTCTACCAAATTGCATCATACATCCTAATAGAAATGCATAGAGTATAAAAGACAATACTTGTATGCATCAGAGCAGACTAATAAACCACCATCCTGAATTTCTTGACAAGGAAACCACCTAAGGCTAGAGGTAGTTGAGTATGATAGAAAAATGAAAAACAGAGGAGGCCCAGATGACTCCCTTATAGGGCTATTTTATGATGTGATTTATTATCTGAGGACTGGAAAAGCCTTACCAAGTATATATGCAATTACAGCAACAAGTCACAACAATCCCCTCACAGACGATCATTCAAGGCTATGCATTTTTTTAAAAATAAAAGTCATATATACCAAGTCAGTAATTTTCTAACGGATCAGTTTAATTACTCTCTGCAATGCTTAGAATTTATTTATTGTTTACCTCAAGAATCACAGAGCCATTTATCAGCTAACATATGTCTTTGATGGTTCTGGCATTAATATCTAAGTTTTAATTAGCAAGGTTTGTAGACAGAAGTTCCTCTATTTAACATTTAAACAATTTCCAGTTTAATAGATATTTAACCAAGTATTCTAGATAGTAGTTTAAAATGGGATGCTAAAATATCCACAATTTTGATCCCAGAATAGGTAATTTCTCATCCTACTGCAAGTTTTTACTCAGCATGCCTTTTACTTACTTTTGTAAAAATTATATGCATAAGATCTTGTTGATGGCTCTTTGTAAACAAATATCACAATCAGTTTTGACAAAAATTCACTAATCATATGATTTTTTAATAAATAAAAACATTCTTTTAAAGATTTTTTAAAAGATTTTATTTATTTATTTTTAGAGAGGGAAGGGAGGGAGAAAGAGAGAGAGAGAAACGTCAATGTGCAGTTGCTGGGGGCTGTGGCCTGCAACCCAGGCATGTGCCCTTACTGGGAATTGAACCTGCGATGCTTTGGTTCGCAGCCCATGCTCAATCCACTGAGCTATGCCAGCCAGGGCCAATAAAAACATTTTTAATATTTGTGCTACCTTCAATGGAGACTCCTAAAGGGAAAACTATAGAAAAATTATCGGTAACCTGAAAAATTAAATCATAACTATTATGTAAATTAGTTGATGCAATTACAAGTGTTTGTAGATGGTGATATTCTTCTCCCACTAAAACAAACAAAAAATTGTCTACCTTTAATATAAACATTTTAAATTGGCAACAGAGACATGAACATTATTTAATTTTCATTACATGCATATTGGACGTTATTTTTTACCCAATTTCAAAAATTAGCTGATACAATGCAAGTTGCTGATGGGATATAAAGTAAAAGTGAGTAGTAATATATACAGTAAATATACTTACTGTATATTTATAATAATAATGGGTTGTTTTCATTAGTAGATATTAAATACATGTTATGTCCTCTGAACAGAAAGAGGCTGGCTTCAGCTATATGATTGTCTTCAAAGTGTGGTTAGGCTACACAGAAAGAGGTGGAAAGCCAAATGCCAATATTTTTTTCAGTTCTAAAAGGAAAAGAGGAGATATAATGAGAAAGGAGTTTGCTGATAAAGAAAAAGAAAAGAGTAGTTTCTTGGTTATTCTTAGGAGGGATAGTAATTTTCTAAATCAATGAGTGCCAAAACAACAAGGTTAAAAAGTGAACTTAGCACTCCTTAGAGTGCTTTGGCCATCTGTTTGGTTGTCAGAGTGAGACATGATTCAATAGAGCTTTTATATTTAAAATTAAATTATTAGCTCTATTCAGTATTGATAACATATTACATGCACACACACGAGGTAAACATCAAGCATAATCTAGAGCTTTATGCAGGTAAAAAGGAACACATGGTAATTCTCTGACTTACCCTAATTTTTCTGATAGAAATTTGAGTAAGCTACAAGCAAAAAATAGAATGGTCAAACATATATAGACATATGATGTATATGTATGTGTATATGTATGTAAATATAAAGTGTGGATTTATTTCTCTTATTTTTCTATTATGAGACTTCATTTCTCCTTTTTTTTATTGTTCAATTACAGTTGTCCCCATTTTTCCCACATTACTCTCCCCCTGCCCTACTAACAGATCCTTTCCTTCTAAAAACTTTGTGGTACTGAAAAGTACTAGATTACACCCTACATTGAAAATGACCTACAAAGTCATACCTTCAAAAGTGTGCATGTATTTGTGCATTTATTCATTTCAGCAAATAGGTACTGAGGGGCTGCTATTTATGATGCTATTCTAGGAGCTGTGAACATAACGTATTCCAGAAAGTCAAACATGGTCAAAAACCTATATAATTTTATTAATCAATGTCATTCCAATAAACTCAATAAAATATTTAAGGTAATAAAGAATAGTCAATAGAAAAATGCAGTGAATAGAAATCATCCTGAGATGGTTCACACATTGAATTTTGCACATGTAACTATTAAAACAGTATTACAAACATGATAAAGAATGAAGATATTTTTTCAATGATTAAAGAAAATATGAATGCGATGAGTGGCTGAGTAGGGAATTTTATAAGATAAATAAAAACTACAAAATAGAATTTCTAGAATGAAAATCTACAATAATTAAGTTTTAAAAATTAATTTATAACTTTCACATCCAATTGCAGATTGCAGTAGAAAGATAATGATCTTGAGGACAAATCAATACAAAATTTCTAGAATGTTTTGATTACAATGACCTTGTAATATAGTTTGATATCAGGAATTGTGACCCCTCCTATTTTGTTGTTCTTTCTCAAGATTACTGAGGCTATTCAGGGTCTTTTTTGGTTCCATATACATTTTTGAAATATTTGTTCTAGATCTGTGAAATATGCCATTGGTATTTTAATAGGAATTGCATTGAATCTATACACTGCTTTGTGTATGGACATTTCAGTGGTGTTAATTCTTCTAATGATGAACATGGTATATGCTTCCATTTATTTATATCCTCCTTAATTTCTTTCTTCAGTGTTCTATAATTTTCTGAGTACAGGTCTTTTATCTCCTTGTTTAAATTTATTCCTGGGTACTTTATTTTTCTTGTTGCCATAGTAAATGGGATTTCCCCCCTGGTTTCTCTTTCTTATGTTTCATTATTGTTGTACAAACATGCCTTCAATTTCTGAATATTGACTTTGTATCCTGCTATTTTGCCAAAATGACTTATTAGGTCGAGTATTTTTTTGGTAGAGCCTGTAGAGTTTACTATGTATACTATCATGTCATCTGCAAATAATGAAAGTTTTACTTCCTTCTTTCCAATTTGGATGCCTTTTATTTCTTCTTGTATGATCACTGTGGCTAGGACTTCCAATATTATGTTGAATAAGATTGGTGAAAACAGACACCCAGGTCTTGTTCCTGATCTTAAAGGGAAAGCATTTCATTTTTTCCCATTGATTATAATGTTGGCTGTAGGTTTCTCATATATGTTTTTTATTATGTTGAAGAATGCTCCCTCTATTCTAATGTTGCTGGGTGCTTTTATCATAATGTTGCTGGGTGTTTTGTTTTGTTTTGTTTTACTTCATGATCTGGGGTCTCCAGAACAATGTTGATTGAAGTGGTAAAAGAGTACATTTTTTGCTTGTCCTCAATCTAAAGGGAAAATAATTAATTCATTAGCTATATGTTTTATTACATATATCCTTTACTAATTGAGGAAACTTTCATTCATTTTAATTTGCTGAGGGTTTTTTTCATTGTGAATGAGTATTATTTTATTCTAGTACTATGTTGAATTACACTGATTAATTTTCAACTACTAAACTAAATTTGCATTTAGAGAATAAACCCTATGGTCATGATATATTAGTGTTTTTATATATTACTAGTTTGGTTTCTTTGTTTTTTTTTATTTTTTTAAGATTTTATTTATTTATTTTCAGAGATAAAGGAAGAGAAACATCAATGTGTGGTTGCCTCTTGTGTGTCCCCTACCTGACCTGCAACTGAGGCATGTGCCCTGACTGGGAATCTAACAGCGACCCTTTGGTTCACAGGCTGCACTCATTCCACTGAGCCACACCAGCCAGGGCTCATTATTTTTTATAAGAAATCAACAGTTATTTAAATGTTGTCCCCTTATATTTATTCTCTGGATTTTTTCAAATTTTCTTTTAAATTTTTTTGTATTTTGCTGTTTATTCAATCTGTGACAAATCCATCCTTTTCTTTGTCATGTTCTGTTTTGAGTGTACTAGGCTTCTAGAATCTTTAAGTTGTTTTTCAGTAAACTTGGGAAATTTTCAACAATTATTTTTCAAATATATTTTCTGCCCTCTCTTCTTCTGAACCTTAAACTTTATACATGTTAGGCTATTTGATATTGTTCTACAAGCCCTTGAGATTGTTTTCATTTTTCTTTAATCTGTGTTCTTTCTGTTCTTCACATTGGAAATTTTCTATTTAATCACATGATGTTATCAGTAGATGCTGAAAAAGCACTTGATAAAATCCAGCACCCATTTATGATAAAAGCACCCGCCAACATTAGAATAGAGGGAGCATTCTTCAACATAATAAAAAACATATATGAGAAGCCCCCTCAGAGACCATTTCCCAAACAGTTCCTTGACAAGGGATTGTGTTATATAGTTTTTTCCATAAGTCAGCTGCATGACTGCTTGGCAAACTGCCTATGGAACAACCCATCACCAAAGAATAGATAAGAGCCACATGAGGTAACTATGCTATTTACACAGCTGTTATTGAATGTTCTGTTCTGTTCTGTTCAGATAAGTGTTCTGGTCATATGAGCAGATATCTTAGGTGTTCCTCCTTGATAGTTATGTCTGGCATGACTTAGTTTCCTTCTTGAACCAAATTGTCATGGCTCACTGGCAGCCATGTTGGTTGACATGAGTGGTGCCATTTTGTTTTAGACACTTTATGTTATCTTGACTGGACCAACATCATTTTATTGGTCCTGCTGTCCACGGTTATATTTTGCTTGTTTTTGTTTTTTTTTTTACATGAATGTAATAATAAGGCATATGCTCTTCTGTATCTGACACCTTTAGATCAAAATTGTGAGATTCATCCATTTTAATGCATGTAGTTGTCAACAGCTCATTGTCATTGGTCTCATCTTTATTCAATTCTACCATGTTAATATACTATAGTTATTTAACCATTCTAATATGAATGGATATTTAGTTTATTTTTTTCTAGGTCTAGCTATAATGAAAAACATTCTATGGGCACTCTTGTATATGTCTTTGGTGAATATACATTTATTTCTCTGGGACTATAACTTGCTGGATCTGAACATATGTATATATTTAGCTTCAGTACTGACAGGGTTCCAATGAGGTACAGTTACCTATGAGAATTTCAATTATGCCAAATTTTTGCCAAGTTTTGGTTGTTTTCACCTGTTTTATTTTATACATTCTTATTGGTTGACATAGTTTTAATTATTTTGATCACTGTGTATTTAAAATAACAATGAATTTAATAAGAATATTAACTCAATTATCTCCTATATGTACTCCCTCTTGGGTTCATTTCTATCTTATTCTGCAGGAGCTGCCATAACAAAATAACTCAGCTGGGGTAGCTTAAATAATAGAAATTTATTTTTGCTCAGTTCTGAAGGCTGGAAGTATAAAATGAAGGTGCTGTCAGGGTTGATTTCTGGTGTGGTTTCTCTTCCTGGTTAATAGATGGCTGCCTACCAAATCTGTCCCCAAATGACCTCTTTTCTGTGTGCATGCACAAATATCTGGTACCTGTAGCTCTTTTTATAAGGACACAAATCTTCTTGCATTGACGACCAACTCTTATAACATTATTTAACCTTAATTTTCTCTCTAAGGGCCTGATTCCCAAATAAATCACATTGAAGATCTGGGCTTCAACATGTGAATGTTTGGGAGGACAAAATTTAGACCATTACAATGTCCCCTCTTGCTAAAGTACTTCCTCCAAAATATCTTTCAATTAAAATTGTTCTGTGTTAAAATTTTTATATTACCTGTATGTTTATGAAATTTTAACTTGATAAACAATTCTAAATTTAGTAGACTCTGAAAAATTATTTCACTGTTTCCTTGTGCTTATGATGCTGTTAATGACTGCTTCCCTGCTTTTCATTCCTACCCCTAATATCATACTTGCTATCCTCCTACCTTGTTCTTTTTTTATTCTTTCATTTCCTAGTGCCCTATATATAATTTAATATGTTATTTTATCAACTGATTACCTCCTTTTTCTTTTTTTTCAGTGACAAAGGAAAGGAGTCTTTATTCAAAACCTACACAATTTTGGAATAACAACTTTCTTCATGCCTTAGTCACTTAAGCCTATCAATTAAGGCTAAAATCTTTAACTCTTGAGTTCCCCTATCACTCCCCCATTAGTTTAAATATATTTTATTGATTATGCTATTATAGTTGTCCCATTTTCCCCCTTTTATACCCCTCTGCCCTGCACCCTTCCTCCCTATATTTCATTTTTAATGTAAAAGTTTAAGTAAGGCATAGACCTTTGATGTTCTATTTACTATTGTATTCCATACACCTGAAAGGAATGTCCCCAGTCAATATTTTTTATATGAATTAACAATGAACTTGCACATGAAATTATGTGCTAATTTGTTTTTCAAAGTATGTGAGAAAATACAGGAAAACATGAGAAAATCAGTTTGTGCTTATCAAGATGAGTTTATGGAACAGATGATCACACAATAAGGTGAAAAAATTCTAGGGTGGCAATCTGGAGCTAATTACTTCTTTTTTTTCTCAGTACCTGACTCTCACATGAATATTTCCATGCCATCTACCAGGACAATGCATCTATCAGGGCGATGCATTCTGCTAGGATTAGGCATGGAGAGAGGGAGCAATGATTTGTTTGCTAGCCATGCAAGATATCATCTCTAACCACCTTCCCAGATCCGTATCATCAACACCACAATTGTATCTAGCTGATGCTAGGCTGAGTCTTCTGTTTAGCATAAAGTGAAGCAAGAAATTATGTGCTGAGAAAACTGTGGACAACCAGTCACAGTTGATCCCACATTCATGATATATTGCAGTTTTTCACTTTATCAGCTACATCCACCGCCATTCCCACATTCAGACACACAGACCTTCACAGAACAAACACCCATCTTTTTGCTCAGTGAATTCTCTTAGTTGTTATGATGGGGGAAATTAATTAAATCTATGGTATTTTGTCATTTTACATAGAAAACTTCTGAATATCAAATATAGTGCCAAAGTTAGGCTTATATTTTCATACTTCTGGTAGGCAATAGCTATACTTAAGAATTCCAGATCAAAGTAAGTCATTCTCCAAAACTGAGGGCAAAAAGTTATTTGAAGATATTAAAAAACTATGAGTTTAGAATTCATAAATATTCACTGAAAAAAAACCAGGATAAAGTACAGTAAGGAAAATATTTAAAACAGAAGTACCAGAAAAAGCCACAGTGAACAAAGTAACAGAAACAAGTTTAGGTAAATTGATTATCATTTTGATAAACCCAAATTGGAGGATGTGTTAAAAACAAGTTGATGTAGACAATTTATAAACAAAATATGAGAATAATAAAGACATTAAGTAAATTAAGAGTTTATTACAATGTATTAAAAGTATAAAATCAACTGTTAAGCTAATATAAATATGTATTATTTTAATCACAATTGCAAAAACAAAGAAACAGATAAAACAAAGAAAATAACAACCTAAAAAATTTTAAATGTAGGTAAATTAAATGTTCAAAGAAAAGATTATAATTATAAAATAGCAAAATAATATTTTGGCATTAACTGGACCAATAAATATAGAAAAATTTATTTAGAGGCAAGGCTTATTCAATTAAGTTTTAAAAACCACAATAGGAAAAGATATATGTTAACAAAAAGAAAACTACAGGCCAATATTGCTGATGAACATAGATGCCAAATCCTCAATAAAATATTGGCAAACAACATCCAGCAATACATTAAAAAAATCACACATCATTATCAAGTGGGATTCATCCCAGGGATGCAAGGATAGTATAATATTTGCAAGTCAATAAACATAGTATATCACATAAAAAAAGGAAAGATAAAATTATCTTTCTACAGTTAGCTTCTACATTTAGAAGCTACAGTTTTCAGACTGTCAGCTGATTTCTCAAAAGAGACTTTACAGGCAAAAAGGGCCTGGAAAGAAGTATTCCAAGTCATGAAAGGCAAGGATCTGCATCCAAGATTACTCTATCCAGCAAAGCTTTCATTTAGAATGGAAGGGCAGCTAAAGTGCTTCTCAGATAAGGTCAAGTTAAAGGAGTTCATCATCAACAAGCCCTTATTTTATGAAATGCTAAAGGGACTTATCTAAGAAGATAAAAAAATATAGTAAAATGACAGTAACTCACAATTACTAACAATCACACCTAAAACAAAACCAAAAGAAACTAAGCAAACAACTAGAACAGGAACAGAACCACAGAAATGGAGATCACATGGAGGGTTATCAACAGGGGAGTGGGGTGGGGAGAGAGGGGGTAAAGGTACAGAGAATAAGTAGCATAGATGGTAGGTAGAAAATAGACAGGGGGAGGGCAAGAATAGTAAGGGAAATGTAGAAGCTAAAGAATTTATGACACATGGACATGAACTAAAGAGGGGGAATGTGGGTGGGAGAAGGTGGAGGGTGAAGGGGGGAAATGGGACAACTGTAATAGCATAATCAATAAAATATATTAAAAATCACATGATCATATCAGTAAATATGGAAAAAGTATTTGATAAGGTAGAGCACCCATTTATGATACAAACACTCAGCAAAGTGGGAGTAGAGGGAGCATACCTCAACATAATGAAGACCATATATGAAAATCATACAGCCAACATCGTACTCAATGGACAAAAACTAAAAGCTTTCCCATTAAGATCAGAAACAAGACAAGGATGTCTGCCTTCTCCACTTCTATTCAACATAGTATTAGAAGTCCTAAACAGCAATCAGAAAAGGAAAAGAAACAAAAGACATACAAATTGGAAAGGAAGAAGTAAAACTCTTATTGTTTACAGATGACATGATAGTTCATACAGAAAACCCTATAGACTCCACCCAAAAACTACTTTAAGCTAAGAAGTGAATTTGACAAAACAGTGGGATACAAAGTCAATATTCAGACATTGAAAACATTTTTGTACACCAACACCAGAATTTGTATAGGAAATACTAGAAACAGAAATCAGGAAAAAAATCCCATTTGCTATAGCAAAAAAAAAAAAAGTACCTAACAATAAACCTAACCAAGAGAGTAAAAGACCTATACACAGAAACTACACAACTCTGAAGAAAGAAATTAAGGAAGACATGAATAAATGGAAGCATATATCGTGTTCATGGATTAGAAGAATTAATATCATCAAAATGTCCATACTACCCAAAGTGATTTATAGATACAATTCACTTGTATGGAACCATAAATTACCCTGAATCACTGCAGCAATTTTGAGAAAGAAGAGTAAAGTAGGAGGAATTACAATACCTGATATCAAACTGCATTACAAGTCCACTATAATTAAAACAGCCTGGTACTGGCATAAGAACAGACACATAGACCAGTGGAACAGAATATAGAGCCCAGAAATAAACCCAAATCTCTATGGTCAATTAATATTCAACAAAAGGGGCAGCAGCATAAAATGGAGTAAAAATATCCACTTCAACAAATGGTGTTGGGAGAGCTGAGCAGCTACAAGAAGAAAAATAAAACTCGGCCAACTTACACCATAAACAAAAATAAACTCAAGATGGATAGAAGACTTAAATATAAGTCGTGATGCCATAAAAGTGCTAGAGGAGAACATAGGCAGGAAAGTCTGATATTCCACATAGCAATATTTTCACTGATGTGTCCCCTAGAGCAAGGGTCATAAAAGAAAGAATAAACAAATAGGATCTCATCAAAATAAAAAGCTACTGCACAGCTAAAGAAAACAGCATTAAAATGAAAAGAGAACCAACTATATTGGAAAACATATTTGCCAATGATACCTCAGACAAGGGTCTGATCTCCAAAATATGTAAAGAACTGACACAGCTCCACTCTAAGAAGGCAAGTACCCCAATTAAAAAATGGGCAAAGGACTTGAACAGACACTTCTGCAAGGAGGACATACATAGGGCCTGAGCATATGAAAAGATGCTCAGCATCACTAGCCATCAGAAAGATTCAAATTAAAACCACAATGAAGATACCACTTCACACCATTGAGAATGACCATCATAAACAAAGCAAAAAACAAGTGTTGGTGAAGTTGTGGAGAAAAGGGACCCTAGTGCACTGTTGGTGGGATTGTAGACTGTTGCAACCACTATGGAAAACAGTATGGAATTTTCTCAGAAAACTAAAAATGGAACTGCTTTTGATCTGGAAATTCCACTGCTAGGATTGTATCCTAAGAACCCTGAAACACCAATCCAAAAGAACCTATGCACCTCAATGTTCACAACAGCACAATGTACAATACCCAAGTGCTGGAAGCAACTTAAGTGCCCATCAGTAAATGAATGGATGAAACAACTATTGTACATTTAGGCAATGGAATACTATGCAGCAGAAAGAAAAAAGGAGCTCCTACCCTTTGCAACATCATGGATGCAACTGGAAAGCATTATGCTAAGCGAAATAAGCCAGGCAGTGAAAGACAAATACCATATGATCTCACCTTTAACAGGAACCTAACCAATAAAATGAACAAGCAAGCAAAATATAACCAAAGACATTGAAACAGAGAACAGGCTGACAGTGACCAGAGGGGAGAGGGGAGTGGACAATGGGGGGAAAAGGTGAAGGGTTTTCAGGAACAATTGTAAAGGACACATGGACAATAACAAGGGGGAGTGGAATCAGGGGAGGGAGGTGGGGAGGACTGAGATGGTGGGGAGGGGTGGGGAGGAAAGGCATAAAACTGTACTTGAACAACAGTAAAAAAATGTTTAAAAAAATAAAATAAAAAGAAAGCCTGAAAATAAGGATGTCAATATATAATTCCAAAATCTGGTATAAAAGAAAATTTTTTAAAAAGAATTTAACAAAACCTAAAGAGGAAATTATGGGATTTATATTTGAGTTGGTATGACGAACTTAGCATCCTGAAAATCATCACTGAAAACAACTAAAAGTACTGGAAAATAGAGTATAAAAATAATTTCCTAGCTATATCACTAAACAGATAGTTAAGGCATCCCAAGAGAATGAAAATAAAATAAATATGGTAATCCAGGCAAGCTAACAAGCTTCAAAGCTGGTGTTTACTCAAATTGTATTTACTGACTTCAGAAGAATTTTTGAGCTTCCAGTTTTTGCTATCTACAAAAATTCCTCTAAAAGACCCAATATATTTCTGTTACTCTAAATAAACAACTACAAATTGCGAAAGCAAACAAAACTAAAAATGTATCTGGGGAACAAAATTCAGAAAAAGAGGATTATAGAGAAAACTTTTTCTATAGCAAAAGAATATTTGTTGGCTATTTTTTTTTAAATTGGTTTAGTATGAGGATAAAGTAAATCTGAATCTCTACCTAACACCTTCTTTAAAAGGTTGACTTCATATAGATTTAGCAACTAAATGTGTAAGTTAAAAATATAAACTTAGAAGTAAAAGGATAATATGTTAGTGACCCATAGGCAAAAAGTGACATCATAAATGTTTTAAATAAGTAACACACATTGGAGTTATAACTTCCCCTTTTTGAACCCAGAACATAAACAATAGTTTAAAGTTAAAATATTTTCATATCTAAGATTATAGAAATATTAGAAATTAGATAATTATAGTGCTCAAATTAATATACAGATATCAAAGCTTAAGAACTCTAAGTGGAATACTGATATTGTGTAACAAAAGGAACACTTCAGATCCAAGGCCTATTTACTAACTATCCAAGCACAGCCTAGTCACTCACTTCTATCCCGATCTATAAACTGGGAGTGATAACACCTAAGTAAAGAATTATGAGAATTGGAGATAACAAAAGGTAAACCATTTGAGGTTGAGGATAGCACAGTATATTTGTCTTTCACTCACTGGTTTATTTCACTTAGCATAATAATCTCCAGGTTCATCCATGCTGTTGCAAAATGTAAGTGCTCCTTTTATTTTTTTTTTAAGATTTTATTTATTTACTTTAGAGAGAGGAAAAGGGAGGGAGAAAGGGGGAGAGAAACATCTGTGTGTGGTTGCCTCTCACGTGGACCCCACTGGAGACCTGGCCCATAACCCAGGCATGTGCCCCACTGGGAATTGAACTGATGACCCTTTGGTTTGCAGTCTGTGCTCAATCCACTCTGAGCTACACCAGCCAGGGCTCCTTTTTACAGAAATGTAGTATGCCACTGAGTAAATGTACCACAGCTTTTTTATTCACTCATCTACTGGTGTGTGCTTGGGCAAACCAGATACTGACTGTTATAAATAATGCTGCTATGAACACAGGGGTGCATATATTTAGATTTGGTATTTCAGGCTTCTTAAGATACATTCACAGAAATGGTATCACTGAGTCAAAAGACAGTTCTATTTTTAATTTTTTGAGGATGCTACATACTGTTTCCAGAGTGGCTTTCCCAGTTTGCACTCTCACCAACAATGACAAATACCATATGTTCTTACTTATATGTAGCATCTAATGGACAAAATAAACTAACACACAACATAGAAAGAGAGCCATGGACACATGGAACAAATTGACAGCTGTCAGAGGAGAGGGGGTTGGGGGACACTGGATGAAAGAAGGTGAAGGGATTAGACAGAGAATGTATTTGCATAACTCATAGACACAGCCAACATTGTGGTGATGGCCAGAGGAAAGGGGAGGGACTGGGGCTTGGTGGAGGCAGGCAGAGGTAGGGAAAATGGGGACATATATAATAGCATCAACAATAAAAATAAAAAAAAAAGAGTATAGCATAGTTCATATGCCCAATGACTGGAATTTTTAAAAAATTTTCATTGCATACCCATCTCCTAGCACAGCACCCAGTGAGGATTTTAGAAAGGAATATCTGTTAATAAATGCCAGTTGCCCATAACCATTCTTTTGAAATCCAGGTAAAGGTCATTATGAGAAGGAAAGAACTAGGTTATATAGAATATTTCCTCTAAAGGAAGAGGGAGACTGGATTATCTTTGAACACTTATTAGGCTGAAATGATCTTGTAAAGACATTTTTAAGCGATTCTCAGATTCCTACTAGAAGATATGGATTACTGAGAGATTAGAGACCTTGAATCTAAACAAAAAGTCATCTACCAATAGTTTTTAAAATAATATTCTTATGATAATCTTCTAACTCTTAAACTCCTAAGTATCTTTAGCATAAGAAATGATTGTTTCTCAGAACTTTGGCCTTCTTGCCACAGCTCTATTGGATTAATAAGTATCTACTATAAATTAACAAATTAACAGAGCAAATTTACAGTATATTTGTAAAGATTTCACATTAGCAGCATTTACTCTAAAAGGTCTACTTACCCCTAAAAGTAGGACCGATCTTTCTTTCTTTCTTTCTTTCTTTCTTTCTTTCTTTCTTTCTTTCTTTCTTTCTTTCTTTCTTTCTTTCTTT